>CAEFZY010000259.1:0-13602 GCA_903066815.1 Brachyrhaphis roseni
AACATTCGGTAGCCCCAAAGGGATACTCAACATTCGGTAGCCCCAAAGGGATACTCAACATTCGGTAGCCCCAAAGGGATACTCAACATTCGGTAGCCCTAAAGGGATACTCAACATTCGACATTCGGTAGCCCCAAAGGAATACTCAACATTCGGTAGCCCCAAAGGGATACTCGACATTCGGTAGCCCCAAAGGGCTACCCGATGTCGGGTATCCCTGGTTAAGTCCAAAGATAACTGACCTAAGGCACAGGTCTTATCTTGGTGATATGAGAACTGGTTAGCACCTCTATTAGCATCTCTGTAATTCATAGAAATGCCATATTGAGAGAAATGAAGTTATTTTTGACAGTACAAGCCAAGACAATAGATAAGTCTGGTGATATGGAGTTTGTTTGGTCTTAAGGGCATTTGAGGTGAATCTCCAGTCAAGTTTATTTGTATAACACATTTTAGCAACAAGGAGGTTCAAAGTGCTTTACATGGCAAAGATGATTAGATAAAATATAAAAGTACTTTAGCTTGTGTGAATGATAAAGTTGAGATGTACTCATTCAGAGTGTAGAACTTCAGTGATTCAAACTTTTCCATTTCTGGCTTCACAATTAAACAGGTTAATAAATTTAACTGACAGCCAATCAGAAAGATGAATATGGAAAAATTAATGTTTTCCTGAATTTCCTGTTTGTAAGACAATAAAGAATATTTCTATCTTCTATTGCCATGTTGAAGAAGTTAATAGAAACAGTGAAATGTTGCGTCACTCACCAGTCTAATTAGATGCTGGTCTGTTAATGTTTGACCTGCTGTGAGTGAAGATTTACCAGATTTACTTTTGCTGCATTTACATCAGGACTTAAAACTGGATGCTGAGTCAGCAAATAAACTCACATTTATTCTTTCTAGCCTCCTATATAAACATGAAATGCTTTAGTTGGAGACTTATTTGTTTTAATAAAGTATTAATTCATTTGTTTTCTCCTAGAATTTGGACCCAAGAAGTAAGAAGTGCGAGGAAGGAACTCCGGGATCCAAAACTGACCCGAGTTCTCATCAAGGCCTTTCGGAAATCTTACGCTCTGGCTGGGCTGTATGTTTTCTCACTGGTATGTTCTGAAAGTTATTTATATTTTATCGATAATTAAATCACTTCTGGATTTATATTTACACCTTAAATTATATTTTGTGTCCTAAATCATAGATTGACTTTAAAAAGTGTTATCAAAAATGGATTGATTTATTTATTTTAGTTGGATAAGGTAGCTAAATTAAATAATCATGTGTTGTTGGGTTCTAAGCTTTAAAAACAGGTTAACATACTTGCATGTTTAAGATCATAAAACCAACTTTATTGTCAGACTAAGATAAGCTGGGTAAATACAGACAATGATGATAAAACGTTAGAGAGAAAGAATCAGGTCAAAATGGCTTCTAACTCTTTCATATTTAGTCGATGCGCCAAACATTTGATTGGATTTGGTTTGATAAAATGCAACAACCTAAATGACCTTTGTGTTTACGTTTTAGGTCATTAAAAAACACACCTACTACCACTTCCTGTTGTCTTTGTCTTTGTTGTTTGTGCCAGTGGGAACATCAGAATTTCTTCTTAAATTATGCTTAACAGTATAATTTGGAAAACAATTATTCTGTTATGTTCAATTATATTGTAAGACAATTAAATTATCTTACAACTTTTGGATCCATCACTGCATCAACATACCTGAATTAAAGATGTGGTTGACCAACATTTAATCGAATGTAAACGAGGTAACAGCCAGTTGATGAAGAGGAGGTGAATCCAAATGTTGGTACTCAAGAACCAGAAATCTTTTAAATAAATGTTTAAATAAATTTTTGTAGATCCAAGGCTGTGAAAACGCTTTTGATGCGTTCAGCAGGTGGAGTTACTTTTCACCCTTAAAGCAAATAAATCTGATTTATTATGTGTTAAATAGGTAAATAGGGTTTTCTGTAAATAAATTGGAATATTATCATAAATTCTCTCTTGTAATATTTAAATGTTTTCCCTTTTTAGCTTCAAACGATTGCGTGTTTAATTAAAAACTAACAGCTTCTTTCTTTGTCTTGAAGGAAACCGTTAAGGTTGTCCAGCCTCTTCTTCTGGGGAAAATAATTGAGTATTTTGAGAACTACAACCCAGACGACGCTGCCGGTCTTTACGCGGCGTACGGCTTTGCCGCCGCCATGTCCGTCTCCGCCTTCGCGGTGACGATCCTCCAGCATCTTTACTGCTATCACGTTCTCCGAATCGGCATGAGGATTCGAGTGGCCGTGTGTCACATCATCTACCAGAAGGTCAGTGAAATATTCAGAAATAGTGGATGAAATTGTTCCAGTTTCCGTCCTCTGACAGTGAAATGTGTCTCACCAGGCTCTGCGTCTCAGCAGCGAGTCGATGGGACGAACAACCACCGGGCAAATCGTCAACCTTCTTTCTAATGACGTGAACCGCTTTGACGAGGTCAGCCGACGCTAAGCTGAGCGGTCCACTGTGACTTCTGTGTTGGCTCACTAGCGTTGTCTCTGTAGGTTATCCTGAACCTGCACTACCTGTGGGTCGGACCGCTCCAGGCGCTGGTCATCATCGTTTACCTGTGGTTTAAAATCGGCCCTTCCTGTCTGGCCGGCGTTGCCGCCGTCGCCCTCATGATGCCGGTTCAGACGTGGTTCGGAAAACTGTTTGGCATCTTCAGGTGACAAACAGAAACTCTCACTCTGCATACCTATAAAATGTGATTTTAATAGTTTTGGGTTTTAGTTTGCGTTTATTTCGTTGTGACATTTTGTTTGTATAATGTAGTTAGTTTAATTTTTTACAGTGTGTTCTAGTTTCTTCATACTTTGGTTAATTTTTAAGTGCAGAATTAAACTGTGATTATATCTCAAGGTTTCTACGGTGTTTGGGCGCTAGGGCGGCCGTTCATCCAGCGGTTTGTCGTGTTTTTCAGTTAAAAAAGGTTTAAAGTTGACAGGAAATTAGAAAATATCACTTGATAATTAGTTCTTTTGGAAGTTTCATATCTGAACACCAACAATAAAGTTTGACAAAATGAAAGCATTAAAAACAACATTGATAAATAAGCAATGCACTAATAAATATTTCTCTGGGCCTAAAGAGCAACATATATAAAGAGAAACTACAAAGTCAACATAGTTTTAGTGAAATCCTTTAACATGTGAAGTTTTCTAATGTTTTCTTTCTCTGCACTTTTGTTATGCCGTGTTAAATCCTGGACAAACTTGTTTTTGAGGTTATTCTTCCAATGCAAACTGGTTTGTTTTGCTGTTTAATTGGTCGTCGCTGCATAATAATGAGTCATAATAAAACATGTCTGGTCTGAACCGGAGCGGATTCCTGGAAACACCAAAGAAGCATCTAGAGAAGTTTCCTTTTGTCACATGTGAATTTGAAGCGTTTTGTTTCTGCAGGAGCAAATCGGCCGTCCTCACCGACAGCCGGATCCGCATCATGAACGAAGTGGTTTCTGGCGTCAGGATAATCAAGATGTACGCCTGGGAGAAACCGCTGGCGGCTCTGGTCACCGAAGTCCGACGGTATAAAT
This sequence comes from Brachyrhaphis roseni, assembly GCA_903066815.1. NCBI lineage: Eukaryota > Metazoa > Chordata > Actinopteri > Cyprinodontiformes > Poeciliidae > Brachyrhaphis > Brachyrhaphis roseni. Next base: position 3,588 of record CAEFZY010000259.1, read on the forward strand.
TCACTTTATGTTTCACGGCTTTCGTAGACGTTAGTTTAACTGTTTTCAGTCTGAAATTAAAAAACTATATCCTCCTTTTACCTCTTGTCACGTAAACATTGATTAGAATAGTTAGAAATGTTTTTATTTAGACGTCCTAGATTCAACATTGTCAGTTTAAAAAAAATGTTACTTTTTATTTCTAAATCACTTTTTGCAAAACAAAAAGGTGATAAGAATAAATGAATGTAGTTATATGTTTCAATATTGGAATAATTGATAGAATCTGTAGTTAAGATTGTTTTCATTTATCCTCAGGAGTCGCAACCAGAGTTGATGGTTTGACAAGTAGAAAACCTGAAAATCAATCTGTTTAGTTATGTTAAATGTTTTCATTACGATATTAGAACTTAAGTGATTATTGATCAAATGTAAAAGTGTTTTTGTTTTTGGCATTAGTGGATGCCTTTCAGTAAGTTGATCTCATCACAAACTCTCTCTCTCTCTACAGACCAGATAGGATCTGTTTTAGATCGGAGGCTCGGTTTGGTTTGAAGCTCCAGGGAAGGAGAATAAATCTGTCCTTAGATCTGAGCTTTAAAGCAGATTTATGTTAGAAATGTGCAGAATTTGCTCCTGATCTTATTTTTGAAAAACAGCCTTTGGGTAAAGCTGAAAACTGAAGCCTGCAGAATCACGTTGGACTGTTATTTATGTAGTTGATTTCACTTTAACTTCTGGTATCTACCAGCTGACTTTTCCACTCCCGGCGTTCTCTCTAATATTTCCAGGAAAGAAATCTGCCAGGTTTTGAAGAGCTCCTACCTGCGAGGGCTCAACTTGGCTTCCTTCTTCGCCAGTAGCAAGATCATGGTTTTCGTGACGTTTGCCGCCTACGCTCTGCTGGGGAACGCCATCACCGCCAGCAGCGTGTTTGTCACCGTGTCGCTCTACGGCACCATTAAGCTGACCGTCACGCTCTTCTTCCCTCTCGCCATCGAAAAGATCTCCGAGACCATTGTGAGCGTTCATAGGATTAAGGTAATGTTCAACTTTACTACAAACTGGATTTAAAAATCTAATTTAGTGGCTAAAAACACCAGCAGATACTTTTAGACTCAACATTGGGGTATTGGGGTCAGAATGCGGCCCAGTCAATGTGAGCAGGGATCCATCTTGCTTTGTATGAAGAGTTCAGGCTGGTGGTCAGATTTTCTTTGGGCCCTTTTACAACAATACAGCTTTGTTAAGCCGTGTTTTGTCGCTGACCCGGTCCGTCCCTTTAAATTCCCCCGGTGGCCTACATGCCGATGACCCGTCTGGACTTCACTGCCGTCACGTGATTGGATTTAGTGGAACATAAGATTTGTTTCAAATATCTGCACAAAGAAATGAGGCAAAGACTTTCATCCAATCACGTTTGGTAGATGTTTGGTGAAAAACCTTTTATTTATGTTTTGATACAGATCAGGAAGAAAATGTTTAAAGCTGCAAAAAGCAAAGAATTGGTTTCTATTTTGGTTAGAAGCTTTTCTCAATAAATTAAAACAAACTCTGTCGTTTTTATTTGCATGATTGATTGATTGTTTTTTTCTTTTTCTACCAAAAACTGGATGATAAAAGTTTCCAGTCTGGTGTTTTTCTCTCACTTTAGCATGTTTTATGAAGGAACATTTTCTTTACAGAGACTTTATAAGACATTTTATGTGCTGTGTTGTTGATTTATTTTGCATATTTATAATCTCTTCCAGTTCCAGTGTTTAAACATTCCTTAGAATTGAAGTTTTTTAATATATTACTTGAAAATAGTCTCAAAACAACAATATTATAATTTATTGCAATAACTTCTGGGATAATTAGAATAATTTATTATTGTGACAGGCTTTTATATTGGTAAAACTAAACGTTGCTGCACAACAAAAACCAAGACAGTTTCTAGTTTCTGTTGGGATTTTTGTAATTTAAAAAGCAGGGAATCAAAGACTGGAGGAGAAAATCTCACCTGCGTTTTGTTATTGCTGAAAATCTTGAGTTTATTAACTTCCTTCCAGAATTTCCTCACGTTACAAGAAGTGGAGAGCAGAACCTTTGAACCGCAGCTGGAGGAAATGAAGGAAAGCTCCGTAGCGATGGAGAAGCTGAGCTGCTACTGGGACAAGGTGGAATATTTTCCACAGGGATTTAATGCATTTAGAAAATGTTTGGAGGGAAGAACTTCATCGTTTGTTTGTTTTTCCAGACTTTGGACTCTCCGTCTCTGCAGAACATTTCTCTCTCGGTGAAACCGCATCAACTTTTAGCTGTGATTGGACCCGTAGGGGCTGGAAAGGTCAGTAACGGGGAGGTCAGAGGTCAGGCGATTGGACTGCAATTCAAGAATTCTGCACATTTCACCCATACATGCTGATGGAGAGTTTTAATTTACTTACAAAAGTATTTTCTTTTTATAACTAAACTAAATAAAAGGTAAAGCCAAGAGACTTTCTGAAAAGTCAAGTTTGCTGCACCAAAATCAGCTTTTATTCTTTCTTAAACTTTGCTAGATTTAGCAAAAGTGACCCAAATATTATTATGATTAATGAAACTAAAATTATTCAATGGACCCCAAAAGAAACAGAAAACTGCATGGACTTCTGTTAATACGTCGAACGTGCAAAATTTACCACGGTGCATTGAGGCCGTTGTAGAGAGAAAAATGAGTAAATTTTCAGCAAAACATTTTCAGAAATTTATGAGTTTCAAATGTCAAAAATACGTCAGAAATACTAATCGCTAAATGTCAGAGCTTTTTGTAGAAATTCACATTTACTCTGCCATCTTTATTTTGTCATATTTATTATGGCCCTAACGCATGTTTGATCAAATCCATTTGAAGTTTTGGATCTACCAAAAATATCTATGTAGAAAATAAAATATTTGTACTGTACTTTAGTTTTTTTGGCCCAAAAAGTTTAAACGCCCCTGAGTTTAAACTTTTCCGCCTTCCTCTTCCTAACTTTTTCTTCCTTCCTCAGTCTTCGTTGCTCAGCGCCATCCTGGGAGAGCTGCCGCGCGACACGGGCACGCTGACGGTCAAAGGTCAGCTGGCCTTCGCCTCCCAGCAGCCCTGGGTTTTCCCCGGAACCATCCGCAGCAACATCCTGTTTGGGAGAGAACTGAACCCCAAGCAGTACGAGAAAGTCCTGCGCGCCTGCGCTCTGAAGAAGGTCAGACACGTCCACAGTGTTTCATGAGTGTAACAGGGTTTTATTTGATGTGAATTATGTAAGAATCTATTTTTAATTATTTGAATTTGTTTTGTTTAGTTGCTTCTCTAGACAGTTATTTGTATTTTATATCAAATTAACTGAACAGAAAGATTTTTACAGCTCAAACCTTTTTATTTTTAAAATCTTGTTGCTTTTTAGGATCTGGAGTTTTTTCCTGATGGAGATCTGACTCTGATCGGGGACAGAGGAGCCACCCTGAGTGGAGGACAGAAAGCTCGCCTTAACCTGGCCAGGTGTGCAGACAGACGCCGACATCATCAAGCTTCATCAAGAAAAAGAAACGATATCAGACAAGACATGTTTTATTGAGCATATAGTTTCCATAAATTGCCTGGACATTTCATCAATACTTTGTCTTAAAATCAGTCTCATTCTAATATTTGTAGATATTTTTATGTATTTGCCTTAAATGTAAGCTGACCTGATTCAGTAATTCAAGCTAAATGGTTTGTTTCAGGGCTGTTTATGAGGAAGCAGACATCTACCTGCTGGACGATCCTTTAAGTGCCGTAGATGCAGAAGTTGGAAAGCATCTTTTTGAACAGTGAGTCAAACTTTCTCTTTTATGAATCATGATTATTTTTAAAATAACGTCCAATGTTCTTATGTAAGAAATGGGTCATAAAAATTCCAGATGACAACTGTTAGCAAATCAAATGTTTGTTGTTTCTGTATTGAAATGTCTTTTTAGTGGTTTTATAACAGAGTTGTAGCTTTTTTTATGTTCACTTGTTACAACAGAGTAACAGAAAAAGCCGGAGGGCCGGATTAGGACTTGTCTGTGTTTGTTTCTGGCTGCCGCGCTCCTTCGCCCCTTCAGGGTGAAATAAGTACACCTTGGTTCATGTCTCTAAATCCCTGTTATTTGTGTGGCTGTGGACGGACAGGTGCATCTGCGGGCTGCTGCAGAACAAATGTCGTGTCCTGGTGACGCACCAGCTGCAGTATCTGAAGGCTGCAGATGAGATCCTGGTCCTCAGGGAGGTAAGAACAGAGAAACCGCTGCTCTTTATTTGTATAGATCCGATTCAGTGTGACGTCACGCACCCGACTTCCTGCCGGAGGGCAAAACGTCGCTCGCTAACGATGACTAGCATTGGTTTTAGCTTTTACATAACACCTTAAATCATAAATATACGTGTCACATATAAAAGGAAAAATGGACGCAGAGCTTTGCTACTAATTTTCTACGCAATAACAAGTAGATGACAAGATCAGGATGAAGTTTTTAGAGACAAATTAGGGAGGCAGAGAGAGAAGTAGTTTATTTATGCTGGCTTCACTTTATAGATTTAATGTGAAATTTGTTGTTTTGGTTTAGTCACAAAATCAAAAAGGCAACCTAGAGATCAACTGTGACAGATCATCATTGGAGCATCACTGTGTCAGATTATCTGATTAGCTGCTTATTAATAATCACACATTAAACATAAATAAACATAAAACTGTAACAGACTGAATGTTACTTTTCCCTTTGCTGTGGTTCATAGCACTGTTTTCCAAAGAATGTGTGAAATCTGTGGATGGAAACGATAACATTGAAGAGGAAATTTGAAACGAGCCGGTTGTGTCGGTTTCCTGGCCCGCAGGGTCACATCATGGGTCAGGGGAGCTACGAGGAGCTGCAGCGCTCCGGCCTGGACGTGGTTTCACTGCTGAGGAGAGACGAGGAGCCGGACGCCGAGAAACTGTCTCTGCACAGTCAGTGGACCGACGTCTCTCACAGTTCCCACAGCAGCCTCCTGCTGGCTGACCCCAGCTACTCTGACCAACCGCCTGTAGGTATTTAAAAAACAAAAAAATGACAGTCTGGTTCTTCTATACTGAGAGAAGTTTCTCATGTAACTTTGGATTATCAACACTTTAATGCATGTGATTAATCAGCGTTAACACAACTAGCACAGATTAATGTTTGACCTAAAAGCCTCGGTGGGTCGTCTAGGTAACAGCGACGAACGACAGCGAAAGATGACAGCAGAAAACAATAGAAGTAGAACATTTTCAGCTTTCCTGTGTTTTATGACTAGGCTGAAACACTAGACAGTTGTGTTTGGGCCTTGTACCCGCCTGTGTGCGTGAGGTTGAAATGTCACATCCACAAAGTACGGCTGGTCGTTCGGCCGGATGAGGACAAGCGACAAGGAGGAGGAGTTTCCAAAGTAACTTCCTTTAAACATGCCTGAGTATAAAAGCCTGGAAAACTGAGGATCTTCAGACATGTTGGGTTTGAGACACTAAATCACTTTTTTTAAACACATGCATAGAGTCGCAGTTTTAGATATGGGCAGTTACCCAGGGCGACATCAATGGGCAGGGCGTCCAAGAACTATAAAATAAAATATATCTTATGTAACAATTTTGTTGCTACTCGTATTCATGTGTAGAGGAGTAAATGTCCTTCAGTTGTAATTAGTGGTTGCATTTTGAACGTGTCGTGCGTCGTGGTGCAGGTGGAAGCGGCGCCGACGTTCACAGAAGAGAGTCGAGCAGAAGGAAACGTCGACAGACACATTTACCTGAAGTACTTCACTGCTGGCTGCAGCTCTCTGGTTCTGCTGCTTATTGTTGTCATCAGTGTGGTAGCAGAGGTTAGTGTCGTCATAGTGATGCTAAACTTGATTCCTGTTGAACTATTGGTGAAAAGTTCATTGTTCAGGTTTAGTTTTTATGGATCTATTTATGGATCTTTCAGCTTGGAGTTTAAAAATAAAACATGGAGGAAACCTGGAGATTTGAAAACTGAAGGAATAAATTAGTCATGTGACAAATTAAGGTTAAATTTGTGAACAAGACGAGTAGGACTGAAACGATTAATGGTGACGAATCGATTAATGGAGAAATGTTCAACTAATGTAGTAATCGGTTAATCATTAATTGGAGAGTACAGACTCCAGAAAGATAAATTCACTGAGAGCTGTAATGAAGACAAAACATTTTGTAATTCACAGAAAAATACAAAAGTTTATCTGGAAATATCTTTTACCCAGAAGTCAAGTGATAGTTTTAGCTTCACATGGATAAAATAATGTGAAATAAATAAATAAAATCTCCAATATGTTTGACACAAAACGGTTAGGATCACTAAAAATAGAAGAAACCTCACTTTTGCTCAGAACAATGAGATTTACATCAAATATCAGAGGCAAAAACAATTGATTTATGAGAAGAATGTCAGAATTATGAGGAAAATAAATAAGAATTACAGGGAAAAAGTATAAAATCTGAGGGTAAAATATGGAATTATAAGGTAAAAATGCAGAATTACGAGAAACAGATTGGGAAAAGAGGAAAGAAGTCTGAATTTTTAGGCGAAAAATCAAAGTTATGAGGGAAAAAAAATAATTCTGATGAAAAAAGTCATGGTGTAAAAGTGTGGAAGATTATCAGTGGCCCTAATAATCTTCTACACTTTTAGCATTTAATCACTAATAGGTCAATACAGAAAACAATCAATAGATCATCCGTACACCGTATTGATAAGTGAAGCAGAATGAGTCGAGCTTTTCACTCATGGCTGCAGATGGATCCTTTGCTCATTCAAAGAAGGAATTGAATAATTAATTCTCATCTTTTAATTTATTTATGTTACTTAATAAAAGACGTGCCAAGAATAATCAATAGAATGATAGTAAAATAATTCTAATAATGAACTTGTCGTTCTTCCACAGGTTGCGTACGTCCTGCAGGACTGGTGGCTGGTTTACTGGTGAGCGTTGCCGTGACGTTTCTGCCGCGGTGCGGCGTGTTTTTTACTCTTCTGTTCTGCGTCGCTCTCAGGGCGAGAGCCGACGTCTCCAACGGCTCGGCTCCCGTCGTCGGCGTCAGAAACGGCGTCGACTCCACGCCTCCGGACGCGGAGTTTCACCTCGCCTTTTACCTCGGCGTTTACTCAGGTGAGCCTCACCGTCTGCGCGCGTAACCACGGCAACAGACTCACGCCGACCTCGCCGCAGGTCTCACGGCGGCCGCCGTGGTCTTTGGGTTCGTCCGGAGTTTACTCATGTTCCACGGTTTGGTGAAATCAGCCCAGATTCTTCACAACAACATGTTCGACGCCGTCCTTCGTTCTCACGTTCACTTCTTTGACATCAACCCCATCGGTGAGCCTCCCTACTGACAAAAACAACAAATATTACCGAGTCTTGTTCTCTAGTAGCAAATTACTCATTACACTAGAAAGAAGAGAAAATAACTTTCAAGTCAAGTTCTAGTTCTACTGGTAGATTATTTCATTTTTTCTGTAATAGAAATATGTTTCCATCATTATGAAGGAAGTATTTACTTAAACTAAATCAATAATTCCTTAATTTTCATGTGTAAGGTAATTTAGTGTTATAGAAACTTAATAAGATAAAAACTAGACCCAAACATTTGGTAACATTGAGTGTTTTTGTTGTGTAATGATGTTTCACAGACATGCTGCGTGGATAAGAAGTCATGTCTTGTTTTCTGTTGCTTTAGGAAGAATTCTCAACAGGTTTTCTAAAGACATTGGCCAAATGGACTCCATGCTGCCCGTCACCTTTGTGGATTTTTACCAGGTGAAAAAATAACAAATACGTTAAAAAAAACCTTTTCATTAGTGTTGTATGTGAAATCTGAGTCATCAATAATAGCTTTTCCAAAACCAGTCTAAGAGGATACATTCTTAACTTTCCACTGAAATGTTTCACTCAAACATTCAACCAGAAATAAATGTAATTGGTTATTTTTATCTTCTGTAGACGTTTGTTTCTCCTAAATGAGAATATATGATAAAAACCTCAAATTTAAGTTTCTTGCAAAACCTGGTGCAACTAACTATTCTCATAGTTAATAATCAATAAAACAAAAATTTCAATTCAAAAACTAATAGAGGAAGCCAGAAGAAAATAATTAGTAGTAATAATATGTATTTTAATTATGTATTTATATCAAGTTAATAGGTATTTAAGTCTTTAACGTATAAATTGGATATTTTAAGGAATCACAGTAAATGATACAAAATGTCTTAAAAGTCAAGGAGTCGGTTGGGATTCTGAAGGTAAATTGTTAAATGTATTGATTTGTTAAAACCTCTGGTCTGGTCACCGTCTGGTTTTTGTCTCCCAGCTGTTCCTGCAGAACGTCGGCGTCGTGGCGGTGGCCGCCTCCGTCATCCCTCTCATCCTCGTCCCCTTCGTCCCGCTGCTCCTCTTCTTCCTTTACTTGAGGCGTTTCTACCTGCACACGTCTCGGGACGTGAAGCGACTCGAGTCGACGAGTACGTCCACGAACCCAAACAAATCTCAATAAAACGCAGTAAAAGATTAACAAGTGGCGTCGGTATGAATTTAATTCCTGCAGCTCGCAGTCCCGTCTTCTCCCACCTGTCGTCGTCTCTTCAGGGTCTGCAGACGATCCGAGCGTTCGGAGCTGAAGAGAGGCTGAGGAAGACCTTCGACTCCTACCAGGACCTGCACTCAGGTCCTTGGCTCTGTCCCTGTGAACCTGCTGCCGAGTGTTTGAGAAAATCAGACTTAATAATAGTAATTGTTCTTTGCTTCAGAGGCCTGGTTTCTGTTCCTGATGACCTCCAGATGGTTTGCTTTGCGGCTCGACAGCATTTGTTCCATCTTCATCACTTTCACGGCGTTTGGCTGCATCCTGCTCAGAGACGGTGAGGTTTTAGAAATATGAGTTACTCCATTTGACTTGTACTTGAGTCATTTAATAATCAAGTGAGAGTTTGGTTAAACTGTCATGGATTGTGTTTTATTTAAACAAACAGACTAAAAAAATAATAATTAGCCTGATTTAAATCTTTGTTATACAAATGGTTGTTTTTTTGGTCATTAAAATACCAAAATCTCCAATCAATTTTATCTGTATTAATGTGTAATGATGAAGTGATTTATAATCTCATCAGTTCCTTCTTTTTACCCAATACTTTATATTCTTAGTAATTTTTTATGGTTCTTTTAACTATATTGAAGTAGTCGGACTTCTCGCCGCTGCTTATTGGTTCCCGTATTTGCGTGATGACGTATCGCACACGCTCCGTATTTTGTTTTGGAAAATATCCAAGATGGCGTCGCGGCAGAAGCGCTCCTAAATGCGCTTCTATTTTACGAGAAAGTTTTACGTAGTACACCTAATGTCCTTTTTATGTTAGTTAAAAACAGTATTTCTAATTTCTCTATTCCAAGACTCCATAAGCTTCAAATTGAGCATGTGGACATTAGAGATAATAAATGCACCAATAGGTTCTTGAATCAATATTCTATACATAATATGTACCCTGGTCGAACGAAACGTACATTTCTCTTACAGCATTTTAACAAATCTATGATAACCAAAATTAGGACAAATTATTTGACATTCCCAATTCCTCCTAAATATAAAGAATTACAATTTAAAATAATAAATGACATATATCCTTCAAATGAGTACTTAAGAGAGAGATTTAAATTTAATGTTGGGAATTGTGATTTTTGTACAACTCAATTGGAAACTACTAAACATTTGTTTTATGAATGTAGTGAAGTAAGAAACCTATGGGATCAACTTCAGAACTTTTTATCTTCTAGATCTATAAATGTGGACTTTAATTCCTTACAAATAATTCAGTTTGGTTTATATATAAAAGAAAAAAATGTGGAATTCTTAGTTAATGCTTTGATAATTATAACCAAATATTATATCCATAAGTGCCGTTATGCAAAATGCTCCCTCAATCTCTGCTCTCAAAAACGAACTTTCCTCCTTTAACAGATGTCTGAAAAAGATGCAGAACTTTAAAGCAAATA
>CAEFZY010000262.1:0-45669 GCA_903066815.1 Brachyrhaphis roseni
CAAAGATGGAAAAGTAATATTTGTTTTGCTCAACAAAGATTTTACTCTGCATGCAAACACAAAAAAGTAGGAAACACAAGACACCAAAAGATTACTCTAATAGTAATGAACCGTCAAGTGTCCAACTATCCGTCTCTTTAGAAAAAAGATCAAATTAAATGTTTCTTGTCGATCTATTTATTTTCATCAATATCAATAGAAATACATAGCCTCTGAGCTCTGAGAGAACATCATGAGTGTCATATCCCTGAAGCTATTCTTCTAATGATTGTGTTCCTCTCTTACTTTTTTGGAATTTATTTCTATTTACCATGGGTGTCTCTGGAAATGGTTCAGAATCTAAAGCTAGTTAGAAGCAGCAGTGTAATACTTTCGTGCTAAACCACTATTTTTCCAGACCTAATTTAAATAATTCAATTTATTCACTGCAACTTAATAGTCTTAAGAATAATCCTTTATTTATCCCTTTATTTAATAAGAATAAAAAAAAAAATCAAATATTTGGCATCTATACGAGTTCCACCTAAATTCCATCTTAAATCATTCTTTTATCCATCCATTGTCTATGCCTGCTTATCCTTGTAGGGACACAGGGGAGCTGGTGCCCATTTCTAACCTTCATTGGGTGAAAGGCAGGGTAGAGACAGATCACCAGTCCATCACAGTGCAAAAAACACACAGGGGAAGCATCCAGTGTATACACACATATACTTAAAAGCAATTTGGATTTTGGAGAGAGCAATTAACCTAACAGTCATGTTTTATGACAGTGGGAAAAAGCCAGAGTATCCGGGGAGAATATGCAACCTCCGCGCAGAAAGACCTCAGTGCTTCCATGCAGCCACACCGTTCCTTTATCCATTGCAGAAACAAATTTAGTCATTCTGGTTCGACATCACAGCTAAATCAGATTTCAACATTAAAACTAAGCCTATGGCTACAGCCTCTTTCAGTGCAGGTGTTCACTTTGATGGAATATCCTTAATAACATTATTTTTGACATGTATTACAGTTGTAATACATGTTGCACGGTTATTCAACAGAACCTGACTGGATCGAGCTACTGCCTGTTTTCATTTCTGACAAGTTAGTAAAAATGACCTTTTGTTTGAAGATTCAATTATTACTCAAAGCTCCTGCTTTTAATGGCTGGATAATTTTCCATTTTGTTCAAACCATTTACTGCTCAAACTTGTAGCATACTGAAATAAAACGGTCACTTTTTCCACCTGGAATATTAAACGCTATTAAAACATAAAGCATTTCCAGCAATAGTCTAATAAATCTTATTTCACTTGTATCACAAAATAATAATGTCTCAAACAGAACGTCCCTCTCTCTTTAATGATCCAGACGTTCAGCCACCTTCTGAATCTTTACGGAAGATGATGCAGAGCACTTTAATATGACAGATGACCTCCAAAAACGACTGTCGAAGACACTGGCGACTCTGAGCAAAGAACAATGAGCCAAACTTTACTGGTAATAATAAAGCACATCTTTGACTTGAAGAAAACAACTAGGTATTGTTAATTATTAAACTTAGGTCAAAATATTCTACATGTCTTAATACATTTCTCTATAATATCGCACGTTGCTGTCAGTCTTTGGATTTGATTCATGTAACTTTACTGATAAAAATAAATACTTGTGTTGTGACTTTAACCCTAAACCCTACAATCATATTTCACTAGAAATACAACTGCTGGTCTTAGACTCGATGAAGAGTCTCTTTCAAACCTGGCCACACAGTTTCAATTGTAATTCACTTTCAATTCAGTTGAACCCCTGGCGTTTGGTTCTGGACATTGACTGAGCCATTCTAACACGAGAATATGATTTGACTGTTGCCACAAAAGTGATTTTGTGGCAACTAACAAGTTTTATTCCTTACTTTGACAGTCAAACAAAAATGAAACCCATTTGCTTGACAGCAGGCGGAGGCAATTATGTACTTTGATTATTTTATGAACGTAAACCGTTTCTGTGTTCCTCAAATTATACATCTAACTAGCTTTAGATTCTGAACCATTTCCAGAGACACCTATAATACCTACAAATAAATCCCAAAAAAGTAAGAGAGGAACACAATCATTAGAAGAATAGCTTCAGGGATATGACACTCATGAGCTCAGAGGCTATGTATTTCTATTGATGTTGATGAAAATAAATAGATCGACAAGAAACATTTCATTTGAACTTTTTTCTAAAGAGACGGATAGTTGGACACTTGACGGTTCATTACTATTAGAGTAATCTTTTGGTGTCTAGTGTTTCCTACTTTTTTGTGTTTGCATGCAGAGTAAAATCTTTGTTGAGCAAAACAAATATTACTTTTCCATCTTTGGAATCAGAAGAATTAACAAGAAATAAACAGTAACTGTGCTTTAACAATTATACTTTACCTTGTTACAGTATAAGTCCAGTGCTGTGAAGTCCCATTTTTTGGCATGTGAGGCACTATATTTCAGCACTGCTTCCTGTGCCAGAGTCAAACACATTTCAACTTTTTTTTAAGCAAAAGAAATATTAATTGGAAGTTCAATTTATGTGTTCAAAATACATTGAAATATCAACTACATGTTATAAAGCTTTGTTCTTTTCCTTTTCTGAACCTGAAATGCCATCTTGTGGTGTAACCAGGTAATAACAACTATAGTTGTGTTCACATGTTACACCTGCTCTCGTTTTTGCAAATTCCAATTCACGCATTTGTAAACCTAATGCATAAACACTGTATACTGGATAAACACAAAACAATACATGACAGATTTACACATCTTAAAACAAAAACTCCAGAAGCAAATATTTTGTGTGATGTAGAATGAAAGGATAAAGACATACAACCACTTACCTTCAACTCAAAAGTGCTTGTGAATTTCCTGTCTAATGTTTCCTTGATCAGATCCCACCGACTCTTTTTCTGAGGAAAAACAGATGGCATTACCATTCAGTGGTGTAAATTCAGATTGGCAGCAAATAATGACACTGTTGTGCCTTCTACTGGTTAATAAGGCACATAACTCTACATGGCTTTTTGATATTTATTCCAGTGAAATTAGTATACATTTAGACTTGGTAAGAAAAAATATCTAGACAACTTAAAAATGATTAAACATTGCATCTTTATAACAAATACTAGGCATAAAGTGGCTTTAAATGCCTCTAGAACTCAAACTCAACATTTTATTTGAACAAAAAAATGTTCATACAAAAGCAAAATAGAAGTTTTCCACATTTCAGCCCCACACTTTCATACAACGTCTACAACTGTGATGTTTTATATTATTAAATGAGCAGCATGAGTTTTACCTCATCATCAACTGGAAATAAATTCCCATTTGAGCAGGGCATCTTCACATGGACATCATCCCATGCATCCAAAAATTTAGCTGGATACGGAATAGGAACTTTACAGTTTGCAAGAAGGTCTGTCTATCAGTGGGACAAGCAATTAAAAGTAATAGTGTTAATGTGTTAGTATTCATGTTTCCTAAACAGTGCTGATCAGTTTGGGATAAGTCTTTTAATTTTTTATTTTTTTTAAAAGCATTTACACTTTTCTTTTTTCTGGCTGTAATTGTGATATGATACACAACTTAAATTAATTTAAAACAGTAATTTGGTGGACCATTTTCTATTCATTTTATATCTTTTACTCAAGATAAAACAGACCTAAATACTGGAAACACACACATGCCTACAACTATTTGTTAAAAACTCTGCAATTTGCCAATCGACCAAACATTTTCTGTAGTCAGCGAGTTTTTGGCATATTTTTTTCTGAATTTATAATCATCACAATAAACATTTTTTTTAATTATATGTATACAAACTACACCAGTGTCAAGTTGTAAATCTACATTTCACAAAACTATTACAGCAGATTTTTTTTTTTTTTTTACGTAATCACAAAGGCTGTGAAATTGAAAAAGCATTCATAAAACTCTTTTTGTGCTGTTTATAACAAAAAAAAAAAAAGTTCTCAAACCCTTATCATCACGATGTGCTGGTCAGGAACATCTTTCAGCGGAGGAAGCTTCCCACCACATTCCGGCATCCTCCTGAGCTTGCTGATTGGCGTTCCCAACCATGTAACTCCAGGAGCTGGATGTTCTTTGTCTGGATCTTTCCTCTCTGAAGACTTATTTCGCCCACCATTTATCACAGCAAAACTCTGTGATGTGCTCCCTGCAAAAAAGTCTGTTATTTTAGTTCTCTGTCTGGTATGGCCGTCAGAGTGTGAAAAGCATGCTTCCACTGGTTGTTCTTCTATCTCTAAGTCCTTGGTATCAGGCAGTAATTGACAGTCCTCATCAAACTCTTGTGGTGTTAGTATTTGGGTATCTTCATCCATCGAAGAAACTGAGGATTTCTCAGCATTTTCATAGTTTGCAGATTCAGCTGATGGGTTCAGCTCACTTTCCGTCCTTTCCACATCCTCTTGACCTGGACACACTTCTGCACTTAAACATGTTGAGGGCTTTACCAGCCATTGTTCAAGGGTATTTCTAAACTTCCGTGTCGGTCTGGGGCCGGTGTTTTGAAAGGATCCTTTTCTCTTTACGCCCCGTAAACCGCCTGCTCCAGTTTTAGGTCGCATATCCATTTTTGTTTTTACTTTGCTTTCCTTGCTTTCTTTATTTATGGTCTCATTTCCGTTGCTGTGATGACAAGAACACACACCTAAGGGGAAAACAAAACAGAAACTGTAAGAAAAACTGGTTTGTTAGACACATTAGAAAAATATTGTCTGAGCAAAGTACCTTTGTAAAAAGTCGTAGGTGCTGTTTGTTTTTTTGTCTCAACTTTTGTTCTCTTTGATGGTTCGAAGTCTGTCAATGCACTTATTCTACAAAGGAGCGAGGCATCGTCAAATACATTTTGATGCGAAACAGAGAAATATTTTAATAAAAAAAACTAGAAATGTACTCACAAAAAAGCTTGAACAGACGTCAGATACACGGTGTTGTTTGGTTTAGTTGAAATTAACTGTGGCTTTTTCAGCTGAGAAACTAGTTTTAGCAAACGCCACGAAGCCATGCATGAGAAACTGTCTCACAAATAAAGGACAAGACGGGAGATTGATTAGAGGCATGAGCAATCCAGCAGAAATTACTTAAAATTTCTTTCTTCTCTGTATTTAATCAAATGATGATAGCTCACGCACTAGCTGCAATGCTAAGTGCCTTGTTTTTTACTACAGCTAGCAGCCAAAAGAAGCGAAAAAAGAATTCTCCCGAATATTAAAAAAAACTATCACGAATTTAAATTCTACAGTACGTGGGCATTCATACACATATTACTTCATAGAATACATTGAAACTACTGTTGCTGGTTTGTTTGTTTGTTGTCAAAAAACACGTCCTAATGTAACGTCTTTACGTCACAACTGGCTTCTTCTTCTTCTTTAAGTTGCCCTAGTTAGGCGCATCAATGATGTGTTGCTGCCATCTTCCGTTCATTGTTGGACAACTCAATGATACGTTACGTAGTGATATATTTATTCAATATTTATTTATGCCCCTAGTTCAAATGCCAGGAACTAGGGGCAGCCAAAAATTACCGTGCTCACGTTAACAGTATCACTACTTCAACATATTTTTACTCAAGTAAAAATATAAAGTCATCATTCAAGAAATTACTGAAGTGACTATACAAAGTATTTTGTTATACAGCCCATAATTGGGCTGAGTACTTTATCAGATCTGACATATTTAAAAATAATGTTGCCATGCTGAATAAAATATAAAAATATGCACAAATTCTGGCATTTTAAGACTAGCATGAATTTCTTTTTTTTAAATACTTATTTTATTGATCTTATACATAAGATCTTATTGCATGAGATTAATAAAAAGCCATTTTTAAAACAAAAGGTCTGATATATATAGTATGCATAGATACTAATATAGTTTTTATAAATTACTAAATTAGTTAGAGTAGTGTGGAGGTCAAAAGCCTGAGTGCCCTCTGATTTGTTAAGGAAAACCTGGCTGCTACCTTTAGCTCATCTGCATTCACTGGATCTGGTCTCTTTGATCCACCTTAGTAGATTTTCTTGTTGGGTGAAGTCAGGCCAGTGTGTTGGCCAGTCAAGCACAGTAGTCTGCTGGAATATGAAATCAGAATGTCAATTACGTGTTTCAGCAGAGGGAAGCATGAAACGCTTTCCTGGTAAATGGCTGCCCTGTCTTCAAACATCAGAAACTTCAAATCACTGAGCAACAGTGCTTTTTGCATTCCACAAAGGTACTACTAACATCAATGGTTAAGCAACAACTTAACACGGGGAATTGTGAAAGCTGTACCCCATATTCTGTGAGTGTCCAGCTCTTGTAGCTTGGATTCCTCACACAAAATCTTGATTGGATCTTACCTCACAATCTTCTGTAGGTTACGGTTCTCTATAATGAACCTTTTGTTAATGTTTCTTTCTTCCATTGAACAAAAAAAAAAAAAAAAAAAAAAACACGAGCAGACTTCAAGTTATTAAATGCACAAGAACCATCTTTAACACAAGCATTTTCTTCAATAAACTCCAGATTCTCCGAAATTTGTAAGTCATTTGAAATGTCTTTGGGGCAATTTTTGAAATGTTTAGAACCAGCTTTGTAGCAAGAATAATTTCCTTTCCAGGATACTTTCTTAAAGCTTGGGGCAATTTGTAGGAATTAAAATGAGGAAATTTCAAGCAACAACAAAATTAAAGTTAAAAAAAAAAAAACACTTATGGAAGATTATTCTTTTAATTTGCAATTCATAATTTGAGGCAAACAATTGGTTTTTACAAAAATAAAAGTAATGAATTGTTATCTCCATATTGTAGAAAGAGTTGCATTATGAAGCCCTGGGGTTAGCTGGGCAGGGGCATTGCATAAGTAGAAAAAATAACAAAAGTCAAAAAAAAAAAGAGAGAGAAAGAGATTCAAGTAAAAAGAAAAACAATCACATAATATAAAGTCACATAAAAGCCTTTTGGCAATTCTTGGAAATTAAGACTCTTACTGGGTTTTCATTACAGTCAGAGAAGACAAACCAAACCTTCACACAAAGTATTATTCCTTTTTTTTTTACATTTAACAGCAGTGCTAAGTGAGACTTTGAAATCAATTTATGCCAGAAAACATGGTAACATATTTATTTAGAGTAGGAAATTCTTGAGTAGAGCCCTGCAGCCTGAGGCAAGACATCTTCAGTAGATCGACATTCTGTTCAGCTTAACTCTTCTACACCTCATAAAGGCTCTGAATTAATTAATTTACTTTCTTATCAGTGGTGCTATCATTGGCAGCTGTGTCATAATGGCACTTCTCAACACATCTTCTCGGAAACCAACCGCGCACGCGATCTCCAGCTAAAAGGAAAGCAAGAAAAAGTCATAAAGGATTCGTTCAAAGCTGATATAAAGAAATATGTTTCAGTTACAGAGATTTAAACAGTTTACCTTTCATTTCCTCTTCATTCAAAACTTTGTCTCCATACATCCACCATCTACAAAAAGAAAACAAAAATCTGATTTCTAGATAAATTACACTCAGTGACTGGTCATTTTTGTGTGGATGAACATACTTGGTGCCACGAGTGGCCAGGATGATGTCCCCCTTACGGAGGGGGATCCTGGGTTCCTCAGTGCAAGGGGTTCTAAAAAAGGTTTGAAGACCCTTGCTGAGAGGGCAGCAGGCTCCATTATAATCCTCCACTACCTGGTACTGGACCTGCTGGTAAAGGCAAACACATATCACATTATTTTACTGCTCCGATTATGACTTTCAGTTTTTTATTTGTCTAGATTGTAACACGCACAGTTTGTTTTTTACCAAAACAAATGCAATTTTTTTCATACTTCTATAGGATTTATTGTCACAATCTGAACATCTTAGCTGTCAAAAAAGAACAATTAGATTAAACGTAAACATATGGTGTGAAGTCACTCAAAAATGTTGGCAATCCTGTTAAAAATCACAGATTTGTGACCATGACAAATGGTCTAATTCTTCCTCCTTCTTAAATGTAACGTATACCCTGTATAATTCAATTGAAAATCAAACATTTGTTAGAAGTAAAATAATTAAATCAAAAGAAAGAAAAAGGAATAACCTTGCTGTGGTCAGAATAATAATTTGGTCAGACACCTTTAGATTCAAATTAGCATTTAATCATCTTAAATTAATTTCAATTTATTAATAGTTTCCTAATCAATCCAAAATCAAAATTAGACATAACATGACCCTGAGTTAGTGCAAGTCAAGATAATAGCTGTATAATATTTCTAACAAAGAACTGAGCGCCAAAATTCCATGAAGAGGTCCTTCAATGAGGTATTAACTAAAAGGTTTGCTCATTTATGCCACCAGGTTATTGTAATTGCTTTTACATTCATCCCATAAACTGGTTTATTTTTAAGTTGTACAAGATACATGGTATGTCCCATTAATGGCAGACAATTTTTAAAATGTAATCACTATCAATGCCAGTCATGGCATTTTTGAGATTCACTGTACATGGAGAATAAATATATTGCATTGTAAATCTGCCAACCTATTCATGACACAATAAGGATTTAGCAGGTACTTACACTTCTAACTCTTTTATCAGCTTTCTGCTTCAACTGCTCTATCTGTAAAATACACAAAAAACAGGACATATTTAGGTCATGGCTATTGCAAAGTACCATAAATAAATAAATAAGTAATGCCTCATAAATATTTAGTTAAAAGAAAACATCAGATTCAGAATTATTACTTAACACATTGGTACTCAACATTTTTTCTGGCTGTGCCAATCTTTTGAAGTGGAGCTCTTCTAATTTCATACTGCTAGAATTAATAATATATAATTGAGAATATCAGATGTGTTGATAGATCAACAAAGGTCAGTCAGATTTGCCTTAAAATGCTTTGTGATGTCACGATTGACGAAATAATTTGATTGCGTAACATAGAAACAATTAATTAGACATTAGTTTTGATATCAAAGCTAATGTCATCAAAACTGTCTCATCATGACACCAGATCCAAGACTTTGAGAACCACTGACTGACTGACGGAAGAGCAGAACATTATAGTACAACCAATATGGAGAACCTACAGTTAAGGTGTGCTGGTGACACTTGGGATGAATCGGCCATACAATGCCGTCTCCCTTCGGTGTCCCTGACCATGTGAAGACTTGCTTGAAATTCAGCCAGCGGCTGCCGAGGTCATATGGGAAGATAAACTCCTCCCCTGTTTGGTAGTGCTGTATTCTGTCTTTGGCCTAAAGGGAAAAAAAACATGGTGGCATGTACATGCTAATTATTCTTTGTAATCAATATAGCGGATTGCAATAACACAGGCTTCTATACAACAAAATAGTAGCTATATATGAAAATAAATTGAAGAAAAGGTGTTAGAAAAATAGTTTTAGTTAAATGGAAACACTGAAACAATATTAAATAAAAGACTAATCACATTAAACAATAAATCTGACCTTTTCCTCAATCCAGGATTCGATTGAGGTTTTATTACGGAGAATGACTTTCATCTGAAAAAAAACATGATTTATCATTAAATCGTTAATAATGGTACATTTGCGTAAAAACAGAGTCACTGCCTTGTTTATAGCTTCAGCTGCTATTAAAATGTTTCATTTCTAGACCCTTATAGTGAAATATTCCTCAGTTATCCTTAGCTTGCATGCCAATGAAACACTGCAACATAACAAATAGTCCAAAAATAGAGGGAAGCAATACTGAGAGTAAACATACAGCTCCGCTGAACATCAGTGTAGCTTACATAGTTTATTGTGGCTTTGCATGTTTTCAACTAAATGAACATGTCACCTGCAACTTTGCATGGCAAACAACTTATGTAAAGAGAAAATGCCAAATGCAAATCTCAGAGGAAAAAAAAACAACTTACTTGAATGAAGAAAAGCATTCCAACTGCAATTGTGGTGCCCAATGCCAAACCTAAGGCAAAGAGAGTGGCAGCAAAGGCAGGCACACTGAAGGGCATGAGGGGTTGAAACTGACGCACAGCACTCATGTCAATCTTTACCGTACTCCAACCAAATGATATCTGCAGATAAGAAAAAAAAGGAGGTTCGATACTTTTTCTACAGCTGCAAAAAACACAAGAAAGTCAGGCAGAGTGAGGTGGAAGTAATAACTACCCTTTCATACAGTTGTGTGT
Organism: Brachyrhaphis roseni; assembly: GCA_903066815.1. Taxonomy (NCBI): domain Eukaryota; kingdom Metazoa; phylum Chordata; class Actinopteri; order Cyprinodontiformes; family Poeciliidae; genus Brachyrhaphis; species Brachyrhaphis roseni. The sequence continues at coordinate 10,176 of CAEFZY010000262.1, forward strand.
ACATGGTCATAATGAAGATAATGGCAGCGTGTGAGCATCCCAGTGGAGCCAGCAGCAGGAAGCTAGTGAAGTAAGCATGGTTTAAGTGGCCACAGCAGTTGTTGATCCATGGGCAGTGGTGATCCATCTTCATAACACATCTGAAGGGCAGGAAAAAACAGTGATTCTCCTCCAAAAACAATCATGTATACAACGAATCATAGTCAAAAATGTAAACAAAAAAAGAGAGACATTAAACTAAAAGTACAACATAAAACCCAGCCCTCAATATGTCGATTAATGAACACAGAAGCATAATTAATTAGCATTCAGTTTATCAATGTGAACCAAATTTTATTTAGTACGTTGTTCCATCTGGATGATAAACCTCTGAGAACAGTTTACTGTTGTAGTAGTTCTTCCATTTTTTTTAACCACATGATGAAAACTTGATAAGAGGAGAAGAAAAGCAGTTCTTATCAAGTCTTGGACTCGGTTCCATAAATTCCAGATTTAGCATTAGATTTTGGGTGATTGTTTTAAAATGCAAATCCAAAAGTTCATCCCAATTTTAAGGCAGCTACACTTTAGCAGTCAGGCTTTTAGGATGGAAGAGGAAGGGACAGACTGATGAATGAAAGAATAAAGAGATAAATGGATAGATTAATGGACATAAAGATGGACAGATAGAGAGATGGATGGGTGCAGACTATTGATGAATGGATAGAGGGATAGATTAATAGATGGACTAATGGTTGGATTAGTTAATGATAGAAGGATTGATGGTTGGAAGTTGTGAATCGATGTCTGGGCATAAAATTATAGAAGAAAGACTTAATGGAATTACAGATGGCTAAATGGATGTGCATTCAGGACGGATGGATGAATTAACAACTTCTATTAAAAACCTCATAAACAATCTGGAAGCAATTTATTTATAGAAAGGTTGATATTTATCACGTAGAAAACAAGAAAATAAGGTCTTGAAAAATATTTAAAATGCATTTTACATTAAATCCCATAATTTCCCAGACCTTTTATACAATGGGCAGTAACTCCACTTAGATTCAATGCACTTGACATTGTAATTGTGTCAACTGCATAATCCAGGTGCTGGATTAGTCTTCACAAGCTGCACCTTACATAACAGCAAGAGGTGTAAACATAATCCAACTGTCCAGTAGTTGGGAGCTCCGATAATGGCTCAGTTGCTGCCACAGATCATTTCCTCCAAGCTCAAAAATGAATTCATAGGTGAGAAAAGAAAAAAACATAGCCAAGGTTTGTTTGTGCAGGTGTTTACCTGTTACACTTTCGACAGTGGTGGGATCTAGGGGCCTTGTAACCTTGGCAAACTCTGCAATATTGTAGATACTGAGCATCATGTTGATTCTCCTGTTAGAGAATGAAAAACAACAAGTAACAGAACTAGAATTAAATGACTTACCACTGTGTAGAAACATTTGGAGGGTATTATATAGTTTTCTATTGTTTAAGCACACACACACACATATATATAAATCTTACAGGTTTCCAGCCAAGAGGAATGTATCCTGGTCCAACAAACATAGCATTGAAGTAGTTGTAGAGAATGAGCACAGTCCAATTGATGAGCATGATGAAGTTAATGCTGCCCCCTATAGTGTCCAGGGGCCAGTACCAGATAATAGAGTCCAGCATTGCCATGGTTGAGCATATAGCGATGACAGACAGTGCTATGATTGGGCCCCAGTGACACAACCGCCGAACCTCATGGAGGTTCTCAAATGCCACAAAAGTTGACAGGAACTTCATCCTTTAAACTGGAAGATAGCTTGTGTTCTTTTTGGTTCCGTTCCTGAAATGAATGTTCAGTGTGCTACTCTTTTCCACTGCTATCTTGCAAAGCCCACAGTGCACATGTTTTTTGTCGTCTACTCTGTAACACGTGGCAGTCCTGGCCTCGAGTCACCTGGGATCTTTGAGTCCCCCTGATCCTTGCAGTGATGAAGTCCAGCATCCTTTTCTGTCAACATCTGTAACACACCATCCCAGTGAGAGACTCAAATTTCCCCATCTGTTAAGGAAAAAAGAACGTATTTAAACAACTGAACATGTGCAATGAAATTCTAGTCCAAAACTATACAGGTGTATCTCAATACATATTATGTTATAAGTGAAAAGTTCAGAAACAAAATTCAAAACGGAAAGCGCTTGATTAACCTAAATCTATCACAGACCGCAATTGATTTCAAGTAGTTATAACTATTTGTTTTGGTTATTGTGGTTTACAGTTACAGAAATCTCAACATTCTGTTTTCAGAAAATCGGTAAAAGCTGGATTAGGAACCACTGGCCAACACAATCATGAGGTAAAATGCTAACTTGACATACGTTTTACTACTCTGATATGTTTGTGTTGAACGTCGTTTTTCCCCTTTAATAATATCTGAGATACAACATTGTGCACAATGAATCTATAACTTTTGCTTTTGGAATTGACCTAATAAATAAACAAATAATTAATATTCCAGTTAATTGAGAGCCACCAGTTTTGTTTTCCAAACCAACAGACTAAGTGAAAATTTGGATTTTCTAACTTCTGTCCTAAACTAAGCTTAAAATTAATCGCTGTCATGTCAGTGACACACCTGACATTATTACTCAGCTTTGACAAGAATTTCAAAATTCTGGCTGAAATTTCTATTTTTGTCTTGTTTTTTAAATTGATTTTGACGATATTATGTAAGAGAAACTGAACTAGTATGTCATTGGTTTAAAAGGAAACGTAATAAAGTAAATATAAAACAGTGCTAATTGGCTTCTAATTAGCTCCTGCTGCCAAGCTAGCAATTTCGAACCAAAAATAGACATAAAACAAAATAAACAAATTTATGCAGATTATTTTTTATTAGAGGCAAAAATAACCGCTATGTTTTTCCAGTTCAGCGGGTGAATCATTATCAAATACATCATGCTAATGAAGATGTCTCCGCTTAGCTGTATAGCAAACTAACGTTAAATATCCTAGCTTCCCCTCTACCAGTTTTAACACGATCAGCCGACACATTTTCAAATAACATAGATAAAACAGACCGATGTAAAGCTATCACAAATACAAATCAATTTACGCATTTAAACTGTACTTGTAAAAGAGCAAAAAAGCTGTCACTTTAAATTACAAACCTGGTCACTTCCTTGCCTTTTTCCCTTCAATTTCTCCTGTGTATGCAGGGTGGGAACCTTACTCATCATAGTCACACAGACGCTAATACATTTAAATATCAGCAGATATTTCTTTCAAAACCTCGTTAAATCCTCAAAAAGGTGAAAATATATCACGCATAATCCGCAAAGCCTAAGGTGAATGACATGTGCTATTGACTCACCGAACCCTTTTGGGGGAAAAAAACAAGTCTAGTTTCTTGTCGAGCCCTTTTTGTTGCTACTCAAGGAAAAGACTCCATTCGAGACTTGTTGTTATTATCCGGTGCTAACTGCCAACCAGACAGCTTCTTCTGTGTTTAAACTTATTATTCGAAGATGTCTTCAGACTTTGAGACCTACGAGCAGGATTTTGGGACTATCACCGCAGAAGTAACGAACAAAATTGGCAAAATTCCTAAACTAAGTGGAGGTAAGAGAGCTAAATTTGTTAACGTGACTCGGTGAGTTGCTAGCTAAGATGTCAGTTAGCTATCGTGTCTCAGCTGAGAGGATGAGGTTGTAGTGTCAGGTGAAGCTTACTGGTTGTGTGATTTGATACAGTCACTCGATATTCCTCAAGGAAAAAAAAATATTAGTCTGTTATTGTGTCACATTTTCGTGTTCTTTCTTATTAAATAACAAACTGAATGTGAACGCTTTCCTGTGATGTTTATTTGGTGGATTTAACAGCCGGATGTGCATAGTGGTTGTGTCTTAAATAAAGTGAAATATATAAACACTGAAACCATTTAAATATAGTAAAGTGCATAAATCATTGTCTCATTGAATTGTTTGTCAAATCAAACGACTTAACGTGATAGAGCAATTCAATAACTTGTATATGATACAATATTATGTTAAGTTAAAATTCATTCATAAAGCACTTTAAAGACCGAACAGTGGTCAACAAAAGTACAATTCATGAATAAACTGAAGTCACATGCAATAAATTAGAATATATATCTCGATTAATCTAATTTGTCAGATTAAAAGTACTTTTTTGAAAATAACTTTTAAGCAGTTATTAGACATACTTGTCAATAAGACCGCATTTCTGTTTTGTTAAAAGAAGTTTTTTATTACCCTGATGTAACATTGTAATTATAAATGTCATGTTTTCATTACCTCTAAGTGTGAAATCTTCATAATGAACAGAAAAAAAGTTTTTCTGTGTGTAATCAATCTACATAAAGTGTTTCACTTGTGAGAAAGTACCTAAAATACTTTATTTTAGGTACTTTAAGATAAAGTACCTAAAATAAAGGCACTTTATTTTGGGTATAATGTACCTAAAGTATTTTAGGTAAAGTATAAAGTATTTTATATCTAAAAATAAAATATTATTTTTATATTATTGAATATAATTTAATATTATATTCGATAATATTCAATATTATTGAATCTTATTTTCAATAATATTCTAATTTATTGAAGGCGTCTGTAGGTCAAACAATAATGAGAAATAAAGTCTTTAAAAAATATTTTAAACTCTCAGGACCTGAGGCCAGTCTTTTCCATTGGCTGACTGATTGATCAATCAATCAATTTTATTTATACCATTAGGCAGGTTTGGTGATAGTATGGTGAGTCATCTTCCTTGTCAAACAGGAAATTTAACATAAACATAGAATAAATATAAATATAACATGATGAAAAGTGAACTGGTGTTCAATACTTTAAAATATCCAAGTATATGCAATTGCATTCCAAAAATAAAACTGCAATTGTTTATTCATGATAAAATAAGTATTGAACCTATCACTGTTTTTTATATCGGAAATGTTTCTAATGGACCATTCACATAAAATTTACAGCAGGCATGTTGGAAACAAACCAAGTAATCTAAGCATACAAAGAAACCAAAACAAATTAATCCATGATTAGAATGTTTACAGCCCTAATGATTAAAAATATTCTTGCAGTCAAATATTTCTACTTGTCAGTTGTCATTTGAAACCACATGATTTTTTTTTATTATTATTTCAACCAGACACATTTGCCCACTTTTTTTGAAAGATAGTTCAAATTCAGTCTGATTACATGGAGAGTGTCCATGAATAGAAGTTTTCAAATCTTTCCAAAGATTCTTAAGATTTATGCTCGAACTTTTACTGACTTTTCCTAACACACCTGAAGAAAAGCACCACCACAGCATGATGGTGCCATCGTGTTTCACAGTGGTAATAATGTGTTCGGGGATATTGGTATTGTTTTCAAGCATAGGTTGAAAGCAATCGTCTTGTAGTGATTCTTCCGAATTACAAGTATTTCTGACTTGTAATTCAGAAATCTGACTTCGGGGTACAAAAATGACACATCATTAAATGCAGCAAGAAAAGTTACAGCATTTTCTTTGTGAACCAAGTGTTCAAAATGTGTATTTTGTTGATAACTTGAGTATGTCATACAATGAGTGTAATTCTTTAAGTTATTCCCCAAGCTTGAATGCTCTGAATGTTTGTTGCAATAAAATATGAATACTTTTCCAAGGCACTCTCTATATGCATCTTCCTCATTTTCCATTAATAAGTGATGAAAAACAACACCATCTTTCATTTTTTTTGATGTACAGCATTCAAAAAGTTGATCTCTAGTTTTCTTGGAGAAAATTTATTCATCATGACATAATATTTGCCTATTAAAGTACAATGAAATGTGTGAGCACTATTTGCTCTTACATGATTGCTTTTAGGTGGCTGCCTACAGATATTTTAACTTCTTCATTAAGAAGTTAAAATAATTCTCATACTGATGCGAACAGTTAGTTCAAAATCAGTCTGCCAGTAAAACATTTTACTGGCATAGTAATTTAGGTGCGATTAGATTTATCAGCTTCCTAGCAAACTAGTTGGAAACATGTAAAGACAAATCTTACCAATTTCCTGTTTCTCCAAGAAAATGTAGGTCTGCAGTCTCTTGTTTACGCCTCTTTAGAGATTCTGTGTGTGAAATATGCTCTCGGAACCTCAGTTTCTGCCGCGAGGCACCTGAATAGAGCATAATAGAGCCAGAGCATGATGCAAAAAGTAAACTGGAAATCACAGTGTTTGTTTACAACCCATCAGAAATGGTAGCAAAAGTTCTCCCTGCTTGTCTGCACTCGGTTTGTATGTTTGTGTTGAGATATAAATACTTAATTTATATTTGGATGTATTTTGCAGTAGATTCTCGCAGAAAGTGTCTTGAAAATGTAAATGTTGCATTACATGTGTAAGTGCTGAGTAATTGTGGATGCACATACAGTAAGCTTTAATGGTTTTTTGCCTTCAAGATAAGAAATAATGTGCTCAAAATCTGAGTTATTTCTTACAGAAGCTAAACTTATTTAGAACTAGATTCACCGTTTTCAATGACCTGTGACCTTTTTGAACTTCTGCCCTTCAGTTGTCTATAATGTTCATTTCTTGTTAAGAATCTATGATAGTAAGTGTAAAATATGTGAGGTTGTATACTACTATATTTACTGTGCTAATTACCACAATCTAAAAATACATTTAAGTATAAATTTTGATTTTCTACAGTGGAACAACTTCTAAACTTCTGCCTTGTCCACAAGTCAAAATTAGAAGAAAAATGGTCAAGCCCTTTCATCTTTATTTACTTGACTTCTGTGTGCAAAACTCCTCATGTGTCCGTCAGCAGTTTGTAGTCTCAGTAAATATCCATACATATTTCACGCTTCTCCTGCTTGAGTTTGAGTTGGAGAGAGAGAACAATCTCACCTTTCTCTCAATCGCCTCTGGCCTGTTTACTGTGTACATTGTGAGGTTGGACACAGGTTTTAAAAATGTATTTGAGGACTGGCAAAAGGTAATCTTGGCCCATGGATCCATAATAAATGACGATCTAAGGTTAGCTTTTTTTTTTTCTTATTCTTTCTTTTTTTTAACATTGCAGCCCACAACTGATAGACCTTGTGATTTGCTTTTGAGTTAGAAGTTTTGTTGACTCTTGCGTTTAAATATTTTAAAATACTCTTAAATTTTTCCAGATAGTTCTTCTGTTTCATGGGTTTGTTTCATGTAAAATACATTTAGTCATATGACTACTGCCTGAGAGTAGCTCATGAGAACATATCTAAAATTTCTTTTGAATTTACAAGTCCTTTGTTTAACATTTATGAAAAAGCCTTTGTGATTTGGGAATTTTTTTTTAATGAAGTTGTAATATGATTTTCCAGTTCATTGTAAAACACAGTGATTTTTTTGTTTGTTTGATTAGTTATGCATGCATGAGCATATTCAACATTCCCTTGTACGTAAACCCAGATCGTTTGGGGAGGGGTTTTATCATGTGAAAGTGATAGTAATACATCACGGGATTATCGAGTGTTAAACTGAAGCAGAAAGCAACGTCAGGTGTGTTGTTGCTTTTCGATTCTTAGCAATCACTGATCTGGTGAAAACTGGTCTATTCTGATCTCTGGCTGATCAATTGGTGATGCTATCGCCTTTTTTGTTTAATGTAAAGAAAAAGTTAAAAAAAATATTTATACTGGATGCTGGTCTTTTTTTTGTTTTACTTTTCTTTGTTTTAGCCACTTTAAATACTGTGCTGTTCATGGTGATATTTTTGAGGCCAGTTGTAAATGTGTTAAAATCTGTGGGATCAAATTATTCTTGTTAGAATAATTTCAGTTTCTCAAATGAAAGTACATAATTTTAAAGTTTATATTTGTGTAAAATTCTGGTTTCTATAAAACCCTAAGGTGCATGGAAGCACAGTCTTGGCCTTGATGTGTTTTATAGACCAAAAGATGCATTTAATAAAAAGGGTAAATAACACACTTTTTTCAGTATTTGACTTGTTAGTCACTGATCTGAGCCGATCAAAGGAAAATTGGCAGGTTCTGATATCTACTTGGTCTATAGAGTTTGTATACTTTGTTATAAAACACTTTGTTATTGATTTGGATGATTTGTAGCCATGTTGAGAATTAATAATTGATGTAACAGTTGTGGTCAAACATAACTTGCTGAAGATTTTTCTGGCGACCGTCTTTGTTTTTTGTTGTTCATAATGTTAGAGTGAGTACGCCTTGTGCACAAATATTAGGCAAGTCATATTTTTGAGGAAATATGTTTATTAATCCCTATTTACAGTGCTTTCAGATAATCCAAAAATGTTAATAACCTCAAACATGAAGGTTTAAGAAAGTAAAAGTGAGGTTTTGGCTCACTTTTAGGATGACGGGTTCCTGGTAGATTCAGACTTGATTCCTCTCAAATCTTTGGTATGTAATTTGTGATTCTTTTTAATTTTTTTTACCAATATGTTTCTTGTGACCCTGTTGAGTATGTGAAACAAAACCTTTGATGGTGATATGATCACGCCCCAATATCTTAGCAATTTCAAGAGTACTGCGTCCCTCTGAGAGACTTTTGGTAATTTTTGACTTTTGAGAGTCAGTTAAATCTCTTTTGGCCCATTTTGTATTTTACACCTTCCCTCATTACGCAGATATGTCATCTGTTATGCTTAAATCCTTTAAGTAATCCAGTACACAGTTTGAAAATATGCCTAAAAATGAAGATATGGTCAAAATACTCACTTTCCTAGCAATTGTGCACACAGTGTAAAGTAGTACTTGATCACCAAGCAACTCACCAAGCTGTACAATTCAATTGATGCTCCTTCCTGGGATTGTTGAAAAGAGCTAATTTTAGAGCAAATACCAATTTAGCACCTGTTCTCAAAGTATGAGCGCTGCTGCCATAAGTAATGATTGAAGGTTTTGAAGTTTATATTGGAACTTGAAGTCCTAATGAGTTTCTATGGGCAATGTGGAAGAGCAGTCATGGGGTGAGGTGTGGAGCAGAGTGTTAGTCATTCTGAGCGGGATTCACAGTCGTGGCAAGTGAGCAAAGCTGACACCTCCCATCCCTTTGAGTTGGCATGAGGCATCTCACTGCTCCTCAACAGAAACCAACAAAGGCCTCACACACGCCATAACTAAGAGACATCAAATGTTGGCTCGTCGTGTGGAGAGAATGTGTAAATATATCTTCAAATGTGTCCTCGTGTGTTGTTTTCTCCCACTGTCTTTCTATTTCTCTCCCCCATCTCTTCCCCTGTTGTGGGGGAGTTTGGCTGTTGTCACGAAGCTCTGTTCCTCCGTCGGCTGATCAATAATGGTGTTGTTTTTTTCTCTTACAGAGGAGAAGACACAGCTGGTTCTAAATGTCGACAAACAGCTTGAAGAAGTCAGAGAGTTGGTATGTCTTTGATCAGTAATTTTCTCCTTTTCCCATTTTCTAAATTATGAATTTGTGGCAAGTGGAGGGGAAGTGGTGGTGGGGGGGAGTTTTCACGGCAACCAGACAACTGCACCTGTATTATCCCGGTGCTGACATGACATGCAGACATGTACACACTTCACATGGCGGAAAGGAGGCTTCCTCCTCACATGATTACTTCCCAGTAATCTGCTTTTAAGTGACACCCCTATGACACATTTCAAGCCATTATCTCGAGGTGAAAGACTTCATGTTGCTGTTTAAAAATAAATAAATAAAAGGAAGCAGTCACCTGACGGAGACAAATTGTTTTTGCAGTTGTCTTGTTGTGGCATGGTGATTAGCTTCCTCCAAGTCTGCCAAGAAGAAATCCATGCACCGATGCATCAGATGTACTTTTCCCTCATCCGCTGTGACACTGTTGAGCCCATTCATGTCAGTGCAATAAAGGGCCCCTCATATGTTGACGCTGTATTTATTTAGAGAGATGCTCTATTTTGTTGCTACTTTTATCACAGCTGAGTGACATGAGCAGAAGACATTACGTTTTTACAGTCAGTGCTGGAACATAATATTGCTGTAGTTACAGATTTTTTTAAGTTTTATATTTTTTTTTTATTAAAATATTTTTAAAGCCTTCGTTTTTCTTTGAAGATATCCTTTTTTGTTTTATCGCTCAAACTATTGTACAGTCGTGCAATGTCACCATTTCCAGAAGACAGCAGTCGTGATTTTAAAACTTTATATATTGTGTTTTAATAATTGTAATACAACTATGTATTACAATTATTTGCGGACGTAATGGGAATCTCTCAATGCCAATGTCAATTTTATTTAATAAAAAGCTTTAAAAATAGCTTGTATATGAACCAAATTGCTGCACAGTATTCATAAAACTGTTGATAAAAACACATGGGAATAAAACAAGAAGAAATAAAAAGAAATAAATAGAAAAAACCCCAATAAAAAACAGAGACAGGACAGGTAGATCACAATGTCAGGCTCTCAGTATGACAACCCTAAAATAAAAATTCCATGTCTTTACATAATTACACAAATATTTCTAAACACAATTGTACGAAAAAATCTAATAGCTTTTATTTAGAAAAAAAAGCTATTAGATTTTTAGCAGCAGGACGTGTTTCTGCTGCTAAAAATCGAATAGCATGATGGCTATAGTTGTAACAGTATCTTGCCGTTCTAAAACTGCATTACCATATCAAGATGATTCTTATTCATTTTGCACACAAAAATAGTGACAGGTGTAGTTGACAGTTGCAGAAAAGAAAGCATGTTATATCCCTTTTTCAGCCAGATGACCGGCAGTGCGCAGCATCAGGTAGTGAGGGGCAGCTCTAGATTTTTTTGTCTTCTAGTCGAGGGTAAAGGGTATTAGCCATCTTTCATTGCACTGACCGTATGCAGCAACAGAAACATATTTAATATCATTAAATGTTGCAGAGAAAAAATATGATATAAAATTTCTAGCAAAGTGGTGGTGTTTGGTGGGTAAGGTTTTTTGCCATAGATTTGACTAGGGGAAATATGTGTGTTGATCCTTGCTTCAGAATTGATTTTTGATGCTGCTGAAATGTATTTTAAAGTGTAAGAAAACACCTTGGAAATGTTTTGCCATGAACTGTGTTATTTGTGGGTTCCAGCTTGAGCAGATGGACCTGGAGGTGCGGGAGATCCCCATCCAGAGCCGCGCCATGTACAACAGCAGACTGAAGAGCTACAAGCAGGAGGTGGAGAAGCTCGAGAAAGACTTCGTAAGTGCCTTTAATAAACTCAAATTCTCACAGGATGATAACAACACTAGTTCCTGCGAATACACAACATATTTAAACAGTTTACACACAAAACAAAATTTGCATGTACGCCATATTTAAGGTTGTTACCGTCAACCATCATCAGGTCTATTTGCACCATAGCTTGGTCTCTAACCCAAGCACCTTTTCTCTTGCAATCATTTTTACTCACACAAACAGCCGAGCACAGAGGCCCAGCGCTGCATCCGCTGAGGTTAATTCACAGTTTATTTTTGAACTTGCAAGGAATGCCCACTGAGAGCTGGTTGTGCATGTTTGTGTTGCTGCAGAATCTGGCCTTGTTTAGTAATTCATAACTCGCTGTATGTTTTTGCTTCATTTCAAACCTCTGTCAAAGCTTAATGAACAGTCTATTCTTCTGGGTCATTTTCTTTTTACTCTATATTTACTCAAAAATACTCAAGGTATTTCACCTGATCGAAAACCCTTTTTAAAAATAGGCTAGTATTTTATTCAACTGCTTCTTTTCTCTCCTTTTGAATAGTATGATCTTTTTTACTATAAATTGTTGAGGATTTTTCAATGATAAATGTATTTTGTTATTTGTTTGTTTTGTTTGTAGTGTTGTGCTGCTGCTTACACTGTAGTAGCGTGTTCTTGAGTGGTCTCAACTGCAGACCTAGCAGATGAGAACACTCATGTCTGTTCCTTCATGTTTCTGTTTTGATTTATTTCCACATTTTACAATTATTTGGAACAAATCACATAAAAAAGGATACTAAATGTTGTTTATAGCAGATTTTTGAAGACATTTCAAGAAAACTTACCTAGAAAAGTTAAAAGATCTTTAATATGTGTATTTTATTAGTCTCCATGAAAGGGACTGGGTGGGTAGCTTGTTTTCTACAAAGAAGAGACAGGAAATTAGCTTTCTCTAAATTCAGTGGACATTCAAACATTGACTTAAAAGCTTTTTAATCATTCTAGACAGAATTTTTTTAATATTTTAATAGCATTTAAAAAATAATCTGTGACATTGTCATATAATTATTGTTGAGGTGAAAAATAATATATTTTCATTCCATATTTAAAATTGGTTGGCCGTAGATATACAAAAGTAGTATTTTGTAGCAATTTGCCATGAATGGCATGTTCTCTTCCCTTTCTAGTTTTGAAGAGGTTGCACATTTCCTGTCTGCTTGCAATAAATTCAGGCCGTTAGTGAAACAAAATCTAAAACATTTTGTGAAAATAGCAAAACGGCTTCATGTTGCATTTATTTTTTCAGAATTTTTTTGAAGCATCTATTATTATTATTATTATTATTATTATTATTATTATTATATTACTAAAAATACTGTTAAATTAACTTTAATTGAAATGATAGTTGTTCAAAAATTAATTTACTATTTTTTTAATTATTACTTAATAGGTTATTGTTCGTTGACAATCATCATCATAATCATTATAGCAATAAAATGAATGAAATTAATGTTGAACTGTTATCCAAAAATATTGGATTTCTTTCTCTGCTGTGAAACATACTGAACTGAAACGTTGATATTAGTGGGACAATGCCTCTACAATAAAAGATTATTTTAAGGTTTTTACCTATCTTTGCAAAGCATAACATTAAATGTAGAGAAAGCTGTTATGTCTCAAATGAAATAATAATTCAAACCTTTTACTCGTCTAAATGCACACCATCGACGTAAACATGCTTAAAAACCTGCTTAGATGAAGACATAATGCACCAGTAATCTGTGAACACACCAGTCTGACTGAGATGACAGAGGAGGTCTCTGTGCCAAGACAGGTTGCTCTCCTCACCCTGGGTTTTTAATTGGCTCATGATTAATCTTTAACTTTTCTTCCTCCTTCACTCGCTGTGCCTAATCATCAAGCAGTTATCACCTGCTGAGGCTGATGTTAGTCTTAATTTTCATTACTGGTATTTTCTTTTTATTATTTCTCCCTTTGGAGCATATGGGAAACTTGTTATGCATTCCTACACTCAGCTTACAATAATATATATAAATAGATAAAAAAAACAAGTACATATGAGTCATCTTCGCACACCAAAGTTGGTTACATCACGGCATGCAATAATGAAATGCAAAGACGAAAGAAGGAAAGAAGCAGCAACGATAGTTCTTGTTGTTGGAGCATAATTAGCCCTTTTTCATGTCATGTGCTGTGGCCTAAGCAGCACACATGGAAACTAAGATAACCCAACTTACATAATTATATTTTTTTGGAGCTTTTTTTTCCCCTGATGCAAGCGTTTGGAAAGCAAGAACTTCCACTTCTCTCAGATGTGCATCAGAAGTGCCAAATGCTATAGCCAACCTCAGCCTCTCACTTCCTACAGGCCAAGGAAGGACATGACACTTGGTTCGAGAGGAATCTGGTAGAAAAAAGGCAATCTCCTTTCTTTTTAATGTAAAAAGCTCTGTCTTTGTTGTGCTTTCCGTGGATATCAAGGCCTTTTCACTCCCTCACTACTCAATCTCGCCACACTTCCCACCCCCCACTGGCCTCCCACGGGTGTCTCCCTCCTTAGCCTTCTCTCTCATCCTCTCATTCACCCATGGTTTGAAGTGTTCCTACCACCGGTGTGCCAGCTTGAGACCTCATTCCCACTTCTTTCCAGTCGGGGCAAGAGTCGACCTCGCTAACCCGTCCATTTCATCTAGGAAGACAACTTATCAAACAGGCCTCCCTAAGGTGGATATATGGGCTTTGTTGCTGTGGTCGAGAGCTTCATCCTGATAATAGAGCAGGCATTGGGGGTCTGAAAGGTGCAGCAGCTAAAGGGGATGCCATCCTTTTAAAAAGTATATAACTAAGATTTGAACAATCCTGCTTGCCATGATTCAAGCGAGATAAAGCAGAGCGGCTCAGCTCTGAGCAGCAGCTTTCATCAAGTCAAGACGACTCGCAGTCTTTTTAAGAAAATCCCCGTTGATGTGTTGATAATCTAATAATAGTGGGAATTCTTAGTTTTAATGCAGTCAATCAGATTGATGTTTAGATTGATGTTCAGATTAGTCATTTGCCCTCTCACCTTGCCACTCTCCTGTTGATACCAGATTTTTAGAGTGCATGAGTAATTGTTGTCATCATATTTGGCCACCTGAGCAGCTTTAAATTTCTCCACGACTTAATCTCTGACCTATTTGGGGTGTTCTTTGGCCTTCATGATGCTGTTTGTTCATGAACAATCTTTAGCAAACCCCTGAGACCGTCACAGAACAGTTGTCTTTACACTAAGATTAAATTACACACAGGTGTACTGTCTTTATGTAGTATTCCACAGAGAAAGATGTTCTTCAATGACAAATGCATTACTAAATATACCAGCTATTTACAAAAAAGGTTCAAATGGCAAGTGCTAGGAATGAAAGAACCCCTGGAGACCTGCCTGTCAGCCTTATATTCTGCTCAGATAATATTGTTTACTTGGATTACTGTAGAATATTCTACAAATTTTGTGAAAAATGCTTGTTTCATAGGATTAAGTGGTACATTCATAAACATGCAACAAAGCCGTAAAAGGTAAAAGAGCATTCTAGAATAATCAAGAAATAAACTTGATTTAGTTGGATCAATCTTTCTAAGCTTGCCAACAGAAGTTCACTAATGATGTGACGTCTGAAGGCAATTGGTTGGACTGTTTTATTTTTCTCTTTAGGAATAGCTAAAGTAAAACACATCAAAATTGATGGTTTCAACATGACAACAATGTGAAAAAGTTCTGGATAGCTCCCCAGCATGCAGCCCTGATTCCACAGGCTTGCATGGATGTTCAGGTCTTTTTGCTGTAGATGGCACTATTGCTCTAAGGATTGTCTTTTGTCTCAGGACCAACATGGACAATATTATCAATTGCTTTGAGGTGTTGGAGTGGAGTCAAAATGACAAATTTATTCCCCTTATTACTGTGTTTAACCTTGTCTTTATGTTTTCTTTTTGATATTTTTTTTCCAGTATTCCCAGCATTCTTCTAAAGTTTTAGATCAGGAGAACAAAAACTAAAAATATGTGAGGTCTAATATAATTTTGTAAAGGTATTGTAAGAATTTCATAATTTAGGCCTCACCAATTTTCACATCTCTTTTAAAATTTCACATATTCCTTAAGAAATGTATTTATTTATCTTTTTATATTCAATAGCAGAAGGGTCTAAATGTAAGAGGCATTGTGTTGAAGAATCCTTGACTTAAATAAGGTTAATTAGAAGCCTTTAAATATAAGCCCCGATAAGTTTTATTATTGAGTACCTCATAGTTCTCTCTCTTTTAGTGTCTCTTATGGTCAAGGCAGTTATATTGATGGGATGAGAGCCATTGTGCGATGCTTTTGTTGCAGGGCTAATTTACTTGGATAGAAATGCTGATGCTGATTCGTCATAAGATGCTGAATATTATTTCATCAAGGACCCCCAAAAAGATGCCATTCATCACTGCGCTTCAATGATTTCTTTTGAAACACACACTCCATCCTCACCAAGCCTTTTTTGTGAGCTTGGTAAATATGTTGTCACAGCGCACAATGCCCGTTATTCCACGATCGGAAAACGTGATATGGTCACATTTTTTTGTATTCATCTGAAATACAGTACTTGAAGAAACGTGTTCATTCTGAAAAGGTTTGGAATGATGATGGAATGATTCTTTTACGTCTCCCACTCATTTATGGCTTCATTTATTCCATTATAGATCGCAAAATTAAATCACGGACCCCACTGTCGCATGGATACAACTATCCCTTCCTAATTTCCAGTTGTCTGCTGGGTATTGTTTGGAGCTTCAGTCATGGTCAAGGGGGATGTCTGGACTGCCTCATCCTTTAATAAAAACGGTTTAGATGGAATGCTTCCTCGTGTCTGCCCAGGGAGATAATTAATGCATTTCCAAAGAGTCGACCAACCTTGAAATATTGAACAGTTTATTTTCCAGGTACACACAGTTGAACATAATGGGGAAAAATATGGTCTGAAAATGTTTCCCCTCTGTATATCCCTTTCACAAGTGACCTTAAAAAGAAAACTTAAACCGCTAGACTGTTTTTTAACTTTTATAACACATATTTAAATCTTTTAAAAGGGAAAAACATGTTTCAGGTTTAATAAAAAATTTATTTTAAAAAATGCAAATACACTAAGAAATGAAAGATCATATTAAATGTACCAACTTTGAGCATAAATTTGATCAAAGCATTTTTTGTGTGTGACTCAAGATGCACTTTGATGTCCTATTTTATTGGTTGAAAGTGTCATAATATTAGGGTGTTTACTACTCACTAAGCTGTTCATTTTTAGTACTACATTTACTCACTTAACAATTGTTTAGTTGTATAATTTAAATCTGTAGCGTAAGTCTGACTTTATTGCTAAGCTTAAAAACAAAAAAAATAAGCATGTTGAGAATTACCTTTTTTATATTGAGTTAGTTTTTATAACTAAGCCACAATATTTCAAGGTTGCAGCAACCATTTAAGTTCCATTAATGCTTGCCATGTTTGATATGATAATCAACTTTGATGGAGAAAATAGTTTGCAAAGTCATTTATCAAAAAGTTTTGTATTAACTTTCTTTGCCCTTTAAAAACTTATTTTTCCTCCCAAATGCTGATAATTATGTTGCAGTATTTTTGATAGATTTTTTTTGAGGGAGGGTTGGACAAGTTTAATTCTTTCGATAACCATGCTTCAAGAGATTATGTATTGGGATTGTTGTAATCCATCTTGAAGGGTTTATGTTTTTATGCCCCTTGTCCTCATTACTATGACTCTTGCAAGAGACAACATGACAGACCAACATGAGTTGGTTGTTCGACACTTTTTAAATCGCCTTAGGTTGGCTTACTTGTTCTTACTAGAGACAGAAGTGAAGACAGATTGACTCTTTGAATGTTTTTTTGTTTAGTTTTTTGCTTAATAACCCATCAACGCTGAAGTCTAATCACTCATAACAAGTTATAAAAGGGACTCCCTTAAATTGTCCGGGATTTTCTTCCTACATTTACTCTGTACTGAGTGCAGATTTAAGATGTAAGCAAGCGGATCTTCCTTTCTACTTAAGAATCACGGCTTTCATTTGGAGGTTGCTGTGAACTGTGCATCTTCCTCAAGCTATTTATGAATTTGGAGACTTGGAGGCTTTTCCATGTCCTCTTAATGGACACCATGATTAGCTTCATTCATGGATTTAGTTCTTGTCACTCAAGTTGGTTGAAGCAGTTTGTTACAAAGCTTAAAAAGACGTATTCATTTGTAATTTGGAATGTGTTAGGTAAATAAAAACACCAGCACCCTTACAATGGAGTTTGTGCAAGGGTTAAAGAAATCTGTAAATCTTTTTTCTAAGATATATTTTGACTAACTACAAAGTCATTTTTGTCATAAATGAGTAATTAGATAAATACACTGTAATTGGAGTAATTACATTATTATTAATAGAGTCTTTTACGCTACAAACTGAAGATGCACCAGTCTGGCTTAGCTGATACAAATTGTGATTTCTGAACAATTTTTGATTTTTCTATTTTTTTTTTTTATGTAAAGAATACACATAAGACCGCAAATTTGCAGGTTCTTATGAGAGGAAGATGCTAATTTTAACACATTCATGAAATAATTTTTAAAATCAAATTCGTCATTAAATATGGCCTGCTGGGCTCTGCTCAGAGCTGATTAACAGAAATTTGTTCTCCTTTTGATCTCTGCCAGATTGATCAGCGCTTCTCTATCAATCAATCTTTATATTTTGAGTACTTTTTATGAACAACATGGGAAACGCAAAGTGTTTTACTAAGAATGAACAAGAGGCAATGAACAACACAGAAATACCAACAAAACAAACTAATTCAACAAACTAGCTTAAATAAGGATGGGGAAATTAACCCAAATGCGCAACATTGTTTAAAAAAGAGAGGGCATTGGTTTGAACTTACTAAGGAAAGGCAGCTTGGCTTATAAGACAAATATGAAAAATACTAAAATGCTAAATCCAAGCAACTTATTTAAAAGTTCTTCAATTATTGATAAAACAAAATAAGTGTACATAGTGATTATAGTCAAACCAAAACTGCAATAGAACTACAGTGATAATTAACTTTACATAAAAATCAAAATATAAAAAAATATTCATTGCAAACAGATTGCTATTGGAAGATAAAAAGATGCAGTTTAAGTTGACTTTTAAACATATCAACACCCTGTGCTGTCTTCAGGCGAAGGCAGAAGACGACAATGATCCATCGCCTAAATCATAATCAATGAGGAATGGATAAGCAAATGGCTTCTGCTATTATAATGCACTTTAAATTAAGATTTGATCTAGAATAATTGATAATTTTTTCTGTATTACTGTCATGAAGAATTGTACATACAGAAACAGAATAGAAATAGTTATGTTTGCCTTATTAGATCTGAAGTAAACATAAATCTTATGCCTATATTCAGATTTTTTATGTATTGGCTAATAAATAAGCATTAGGAAAGCACTAGGAAAAATGTTGGTATTTCTAGTGATAAATTCTATTTTTTGTTCAGAGTTGCCTCACAAAAATCACATAGCCTCACATTTGTAGTGATATCTCCCCACTCCTTCCTCCTGTTCATCTCTCTTATGGTAACTTTTGTCTGTAAGGAGGGGGATATCTGCATTTTGCCCGAAGCACCGGATTTGTTTGTCAGTGTGCAAATTCAGCCGTTATCCGACCAGCCGATCGTTTCCTCTCCCCGCTTATCTCTCCTGGCCCCTCCAAAGTCACCGCACTTCTACACACAGTGACAGCGATCAGTATAGCTTTCAGACGCTTGTCTGGCTCAGTCTTAAGCGAGAAGTGAAGGCCCTCCCAGGTCCCCTCACTGTCCTCGGGGCTTGTGTGATTGAGTGACTGGTGAGAGCGGGGGGCTAAAGATAATAAGGGGGGGATATAAAGACATGGGGAGATGATATGATAAAGCCCCCTCCTCCCTCACTCCTTTCCACCTCCCCTTCACTTTTTCTTTCTGTTCTCCTCTCTGTCCTACTCCCCATTTTTATGCAGCGAGCCCATCCCATGCACCAGTGTAAACCAGAAGTGACATGTGACACCCACTCCCCAGTGATGTGCTGACAAGCAGGTACTAGAATAGGTGACAATGTTTTCTTTTTTTGCCAGACTGGCTTAAGTATGGTGAGGGGGATTCATGAAGTATTTATGAAATATATTATGAATCATTGGCTCTGTGTTTTCCGTCTGTATTTTAGGCAGTGGCATTTGATTTTTAATAAGTAAGCCTCAGAGAAGGAAACACGGTGAATAGATGAGGAACTCTTTTTGCATCCTGTGTTTACTGGTGATTCCTAATAGTTAGATTTCCATGTTTACACGTTTTAATCCCAGCTCACAACCCTGACACACACACACAATTAAACCCAAGTTTCTTCCTCTGATCCTAAGTGTTTCTAATGAGGGAGCATGCCAAAAAGAAAGGGGGATGTACTTTTGCTCTCTGCAACCAACAATTTTGCCTTTTTTCTGGTGTTTTTGAAGCCTGCAGTGGTATCTAGCTGTGGCCTTGATCAGAATTACATTGTGGAAGATGAATTAAGTGCTTTTTCTTATTTTTTTCAATTATCCCAGAGGTTGGCAAACATTAGAGCATCAGCTTAGTCCTGCAGTGAGACTAAAGTCTTTAGTTTTGTTCCCCTGTTTGTTCTCCTGTTTGCTTCATTTTTTTCTGTGTGTATTCCGAAAGCACATAAAACGAGACAAAATTTAATAGCTTATTAGATAAATAGTTTTAAGCTAGTAAGATGAGATACTCAAGTAGAAATACCATGATTTCATGGGATTTACACAAAATGTAAAATACAAACATGTTCTGATTAGTTTTATTTAAAATAGAAAAGCAACCATTATTCCTGGATGTTGCTCAGTTGACATTATGTTGATCATTGGCAGGTGTGGTTAAACATATGTATAAATTGTTGGAGTAATTTTTTCCTTACTGTTATTTGTAAAAATGAACAGTGAATCAGTGATGTTTTATTAAAAACAAACAAACAAACAAAAACTAACTATTCCTTATTAGCCGGGATTGATATCTCCTGCTTTACTGACACACCCCTATTTAAATAAAATATCATCTTAATAAGAGTGATATGATGCACTCCTATAATTCTTACACTATGTATTTTAGGTATCAGAAATATTTCCAAAAAGTTAAATTTGTCATTGTTGTAATTGAGGAAAAAAAATGAAGTAATTTTAATTCCGTCATCCTCAGTGCACAGCAGTAAGTTGTGGACAACATCTTTATTTTATTTATTTTGAACATGATAGAAATACAAAAACACACACATGAACAAGGAATGCAAAAGACAGATATTTTTGTACTACAATAAAACTTATGAACTCCTACTCCATAAACTCATGTAATATTTTCAGGCTCTCATTATTAAATAACAAAAAAAAGCATATTTTGAACATATGTTTAACATATTTATGAAACTCTGGTCACTCCGACACACTATGGCACGTCAAACGGACTTTAAACCATACAAATAGTTGAATTGGAAAGTCTTAGCAGTTTGGATGGGGACTCCACTAATTGACTGACTGGATTATCAGTACTATCAGTATAAAGGGGAAAAGTTATCTAATTTTTCAACAGCTGATCAGCAGTCCACAGGAAGAAGTGAGAGAGGGGCAGCACTATGTTACTCTATATTGCTTCCACTATTTCTCTGCCATTTTATTAAAAGAATTTAAAATTGCCTGAAAGTTATGAAGGACAGTTTTTGTTGTATTTATGCTGTAGTGTTTCCACTTTTACATGTCTACCTCAGTTAATTCCCCTTGGAAACATTTATTCTACATTCTTCCTTTTATATACTTAAAAAAATAATTATTACACAATTGAGATTGTTCTTTCTAACCCATTTTATTCCTTATGCTTGTCCTTAAATTTTACCCTTTTAAGTTGTCTTCTCTTCTCCACCGAAAGCATTAGTTGGCCATTTCTCCTAATTTCCAAACTGCTGGTGCATTCCAGCGCAGAACCTGCAGACACCCAGGGAAACTGTGAAGTGCATTGGGAAGTTCAGGAGGGCACATGTTGGAAAGGCTTGGAAAAGAGGCCTAACTGGCCTCATCAGCATTTCAATGTGTTCCGCATAGTGAAATGACAAAGTATACATAAATATATAGAGATAATGATCTGGCTAAGTCTCTATGTGTGCTGCTGCATTCTTATGCTAATGGTGAAGCAATTCAGCACCAACAATGGACACATTACAATAAAAGGCAAAGCACTAAAGGAGATGGCCTTCTGTGTGTGTCCACTGATGGACGCGCATGTGCACACGCTCAGCAGGCCCAACTCCTTTCCCTTTGTGTCTAGTTTCTTCTTTTTTTTATTACATTTTTCAATTTTAGATAACAGTCCAAGAATAGACATCAAACAGAAATGAATCATAAATCGAGGTCAGGGCTGAGCCTCTTTCCAAAGCAGAGGAAGGGTTAAAAGTGAAGGTATCTTTAAAAAAGATGGGAAGACTGATAGGTGAGGAGTTCTTCTCAGCAAAGGGATCAGTGAACCATATGTAGGTGCCCACAGGCTAATGGGCCGGTTGGTCCCTGGCTTGCCAGGTATCCAGCAAGCACACAAACACATTCATACACACGCTCCCTTTTTCCCTCCTTGTCATCCTCCAGTACCCACCTCTCCCACCCCTCCTGTGAAAATACCTCCTCCACTTTTCCTCTAATCTCACCTTTTTCTCTGGTGCTGACCCGGAGAGGCCGGCTTTATTCCCCACTGCACGCCAGAAGCCAGCGTTGTGATCGGAGCCCGGGCCCCTGCGCTGGTTCTCCTCTCCTCTCCTCTTTTCTTGCCCTGGCTACCCACCTCCCCGACGGCTCTACTCTATTGATTTACTCCTCCAACCAATGCTGTCTGTCTCTGTTTTGCACCACCAGCACCCAGGTCCCTCATCTTTAGAACCTTCGCTCTCTTTATTTTTCTATCTTTTCATACTTTCTTTCTGTCCCATCCTGCACAACTTTGCTCTTGGTAAGACAAAAACCTGACAGGATGAGAGAAGACGACAAAAAAGAGTGATGGGACGATAGTCTGGGAGGGAAAATGGGGGCTTTGATTTTTTTCTTTTTAGAAGCACTTTCATATTTTAATATTGGGTTTAATCGCACTCTTGTGCCTTAAAGAAATAACCATCAGCCTTCAAAAAGTATACAGTTCCTTCTCCATCAAAGTCCTGCTTGATATTGCTCTTTTGTTTGGAGTTCCCTTGCAACCCCTGCCTGTGCTCTTCACTCACACTATCCTGGCCTCTTTCTTTATGGTAACAGTTTTTAAGCTTATATTGACTGTTCTTACCGATCAGTCATTTCTACTTTGCAGTAGAAATTACTTTTTAGGCAAATGCACAACTGGTATCACAGAGAAATGAGAATAAAAAGCCTCCATCAGAATAGTATTCTTCTACTGTCAAAGTCTCTCCCAAGAGTTAGGATCCTGTATCAATGTGGTTTAATTTAGAAAGTGTATAGCTTTTCTAAATACATGTCTGGCTTTTATTTGTATTTTAAGTATTAGAAGAAAAATGGTAAAATGGTTACCAAAAAAACTTGCGTGTCTTTGAATTGCAGTTAAAATGCATATGTTGCTTAAAGTAATTTTAACTATTTCTAATTTATTTGAACAGTGCCAATTCATAAAGGAAAATAAAAGAATAAAGGTAAAGAAAATTGCATCATAAACAATAAATGTATTGTACGACTAGTCAAAATAGTTAAGACAGAGTTAGAATAACCTACAGAAAATAAAAACATGAATTTTCTGTGTGCTGTTTTGACAGGGAACCTTTTTTGGGGGGAATGTTTTCAGATGGCAGCAGTTTGAATTAGTGATTGACTTTTGTGGGCGTTAAAATTTATTGTCTGAGGTAATGACGACAAAATTGGATTTGATCATTTTTCCATTAAGCTGCAGGAAAATTTAACCCATCTTTAGTGGATATTTTTCAACTCCTGTTTTGTGGTCACAGAAATATAATGTGTATAATATATATGTCTGTCATCAGTATACATATGGCAAGAGATGCCATAAAACTACTTTTTGTGAGATCAGGGAGCATATAAATATTGACTAAAAGTGGGCCGAGATTGCACCCTTGAGGAACCCCTTATAAGATTTTTGATTAGATTTATAAGTGGCACAATGATAAAAGAACATTCAAATTGTGACTAATAGATGTAGATAATGCATTAAAGCAGTTAACTAACATAAAAGATGATCATCATAAAATGGTAGCATACATCAGGTTAAAACATGGGATGTTTTTCACTACAGTGTTTTTTTTGCATATATGCAGATGAAGATAAATGCCAAAATTCAAATACTACTAATAGCTACTGGGCTTTTCAAACAGGATAAACTAGAGTTTATTATTCATCACACGCTCAGTTTGCCATCTAAACAATGTTATGTTTAGATGACAGCAGCTCCTGAACAAATATCCTTACTGATTCACACAAATACCGTATAAAAGCTACCAATAAATTAGGCAATGTTGATCTATATTTTGCAAGTGAAATGACAACACAGAAATATAATAACTTGAATTGTATATTCTAAAGCCACCTGATCGTCTGTTACCAGCTCATATGGCTCAGTTTGATTTATCGTGTTGTCGTTGCTGATCTTTCGCCTTTAATGTTTTCGACATTCACCTCTTGAAGCCTCCTCAAGGTATTTCATAGAAGTAAAACACAATGCAGTGTGTACAGAAGCCACCAGAGCACCAACCTGTGAGCTAATGAGAGGCCCCATGCTGTTATCTGAGGCTCAGGCTTCTCTGCAACTGCTGCCTTTTCTTTTAGGGGAGAGAACACACACGCGGGGTATGCCGCTCACATATGTTGCACGGATACGTCCTTTAAAGGAGGGTTTCTTTAGGATGCAAAGGTCTCATAAAAGTCTCAGTTATACAAACGGTCGCCCTCGTGCGCACACTTGGACTCGCACACAGCGCACAGCAGACATAATTGAAGGATCCAGCGGCACCAAAGACCACAGTAAAGCAAAGGCTCAAATGACACCCTCCTGTGGCAGTCTCAATTGTAGCTGCTCCTCTTTGTCTCTTAATATATCAAATGCTTTCATAAAGGAAACTTAATTGAACAACCTCTCAAAATTTGTTACTAGTAAGGGGGGGCAAAAAATGCAACGCAGCAATTTATTTTGGAGTTTTTTTTTTTTAAAAGTGCTTTATTTCCTTTGAGTGTGCATGTTTTCCTTTGTGCTGGGTGTGCGTGTGCACGCATTAAACACCTACCATGCCAAGATGCATTATTTAAGATGCTGTTGTGATACTTGCGCCTGCTTAAAGGTCTCTGCTTCCTTTAAACGCCATGCCGTGTCAGTCAACCTCTGGCCCCACATGTGGGGAAACTAGAGTGGGACCTGCTGGCAGCGATCCACATATAAGCTGGGAAAATCACAGCTGGGGAGGACAAGAAGCAATATAGATAACCTTTCAGTTAAGCATACAAGTAGCCATTTTTCTCATCATTAATTATTATTTTTTTCCCATCACATAAAGTTTTAGACATTTATTTTGTGGAGTTTTCTCATAAGAAAGCATGTTAAATTTTTAGCCATCCATTTGCGATTCCTGCTCACTTAGAGTTTAACACTTTGCTTTTGATCTGTTTGCCATTTCTTACAGAAAAGTGTAGCAGGAAGTAAAAAAAAGTAATAATAAAAGGCCAGTTTGCAATCACATGGAGCCGGACATGAGAGTTATTAAACCTAACTCACCCAGTCGCTCTCCTACTGCTGAAAAAGCCTGTTACAGAACACAGCATTCTAAATTTTCTATAGTTAATTATTCTTCATGCTATGCCACCAGCCGTGTGTGCAGGGTGGAAAGAAAAAGCTCGGGAAAGTAGAGGAAATAAGCATCTGCGGAAGATCTTCAGGGCCCCTCATTACACTCTGCCCCTGGGTATTTTTACGCCTTTTATTTCCCATCTAATGAACTGTTTACATTTTTTTATTCCTGCTTTCTAGACGCCACAATTATTCGACTTGTCCTTGTGTCATTCGTCTCATGAGGCTGGGACCAAGGAGGAGAGTTAAAGGTCACTGAATTAAGATTATTTTGATTTTATTTTAATTGTTGGATTTCTTTTAAATGTGTTGAGGTATTGGTTGCCACCCGTTTCATATTGAAATTAGATTTTTATATATATATAATTACAAACATCTTTTAAAATGTATCTTTCCCTTTATTGTTTATAGAGGAACTTCACAAATCTTTCCACTAAAAGAATCATGATATATAAGCCAATAGACTATAAAGGATTTTTTCAGACTGAAAATATCCGTGTATTTGTTATAATTAGATTAAGATCATTCTCTTCTTAGAGGATTATGCTGAACTGATTAGCATATCTGATATAAATTGTTCCTTGTGCATATGTAATTGCATTTTGATGGGCATAGAAGATTGCTTTTTCTTTTATTTCTTTTTTTTTTTTGTCAGCCATCATGTCAACAGAGGTAAAACGTGTGTTTTTGACAGGACACCGGCACCTCCGTCGCCGCATTTGACAGGATGTGTAGAGTTTTTTTTAAAGGCGGGCCACTTTGCATAAAGTTAAGATCTACCTTTGTACTTTTCTTGTGTGCTTCCGGGAATAGAAGCAGTTTCTCACCCTGGATTAAAAAATGTGGTAAAAGACAGACCTTTCAAAAGGATTATAAAAAGCTTAGTTTTTTCCTTGTATGAGCAATAAGGTATCTTCTGAAAGCACTTCTTCTTTTTTAGATTGCAAAGCCTGATTAGTTGGTTTTCTCCTAATATGCAGAACTTTGCCTCAACATACTGTAAATAAAGAAGGTTTTTACTATGCACAGATCTGATTCCTGACCTCGAAACTGAGCTTCTTGTCATTTAATCCAACACCAAGCTGATAATAAAAAAATTGTTACCACATGAAGCAGTGTTGCACCTGCTTATATTTTACATCAAATGGAAAAGCAGCAATCGCTCAGGAATCTGTTGTTTTCCAGAGGGGGAATCCAAAAAAGCCGAGCGCATACTGTAGGTACGGGGGAAGTGGCGGCGGTGCTTTCATTTCCGTGACATTTTCCATTCTTCGTGCTCTCTTTGTTATCTGCTCTGTTCTCATTGCAGAAGCCCCTTCATGCATTCATCTGCAACAAACAGCTATTTAGAAATACAAAACAACACAGAAAAACCCTGCGTATGGTTTGAAGGCGACGCAAGCCTCAGCATTCAAATCAATGCTTCTCCCGGGTTTCTTCGTCTCAATTACTGGAGAAGTCGTCTTTCCCCCTAAGTTGCACTGCAGCTCTTTAAGATGAAACTTGACTTAAATGGAAAGTGTGGGTGTTTTGTCCCCCCCCCCCTTCCTGGCAAAAAAGGTGTATGTGTGTGCCTGATGTGTTAGTGTACTTGCTGCCTTAATCTCGTATTTCTTTTTACGCTACTACTTGCATCTTTAATTTCTTTTAAAGTTACTGCAAACAGACACACATTGACCTAACGGTAGATTTAACCTCTACCAGAAGGTGGGGCTGAAAAAATGAGTAACACGGCAACAACAAGGAAATATTATTTATTTAAATTTACAGTCCCCTACAGAGATATCCATGTCCTGTGAAATTTCCCAAATTTTTTTCACATTACAAACATAAAACATTTAAATTATAAATATTAATTTATAAAGATCTATATATTATAATATAATTAATATATAATATTAATTGTGAAGTGCAAAGGAACGGGCTAATGGGTGTTGAGATTTTTTTCAGCCAAAATCTACACAGTAGAGGCGGTGTTTGTAGAAGCTCCCCTTTTACTCAGCTACTCCTAAATAAAATGTTTGTTTTGAGGCTTTCATAAGAGGAAAATATTTTTAAATTACTTAAAGGCATTTAAGTAATTTTTAGTAAAAAAAAGCATAGTTTTACATTATTTCATATATATATCCATTTTCCAAGTGCTGCTTATTAAAACACGTACAATAATTTATTCATATAATCAATTTACTACAGAGATTTTTATATATTTAGTGGTGGTTTTCAAGTACGTATTGTGCAGAATTATTGCACTTTTAAAGTTTTAGTCTTTACTGTCTAATGAAAGTCTGGCTGTCTGTTTAAATATTGAGCTTCCTCAATGACAGTGATAGATGGCGCTGTCTTTTGGAAACTGTATCTGTTTAAAGTCTCACTTCCTGGTACTCTATGAAGTAATTAGAAAATGTCTTAAGATAATTGGATGCACTGGATTTTATTTAGGTTTACTGGAGTAAGGAGGGGATAGAACAAAAAACCACACCACGCTTTTGAAAATTTAATTTATATTAAAAAAGTGTTTTTCTCTCACTTGAGTTATACACTATTTTTGTGTTGGTTTGTGACATAAAATCCCATTAAAATTTATCCAAGGTCGTGGTTTTCTTTTACAAAATACTGTCACCTAATTTCCTTGGAAAGTGCAGACTTTCAGTTGCAAGACACTCATAGAATTGGAAATAAAGCAGATCATTTTGGATAATTCAACTTCATTAAACAATTTAAAATGACTTTTAGGACCTAAGAGGGAATTACATTTCTGAAGATTTTTAAAGAAATAATATTTAACTGTCCCATGACTGAGAATTAAAGTGCAACAAAACCAGGATTTATCAATTTATGGAGGAATCAGATCTTATGTGGCACATTTTGACAGTGATTCTGTCCTTATGTGTGCTCTTCAAGGGCCGGGGTGGGGAGGGTTAGTGGGCTGTGTTGTGTGTTCGAGTCTGTGCTGCCAATCTTTTCTCTTTTTTTTTTTCTTCCCCTCCCACAGTAGGCGTTCAGCGGTTGGCTTTGCTCCCTGTGGTCGAGTGTTGTTTGGGTGCTCTCTTTATCTAATGGGTTTTTGTGGTCTGGGTCAATCAGGCCCCTCTGTCTCCTCAGTAATTACTCCTGAGAACTGTGGCTCTCGCCGTCATGATAATAACAGCCAAATCACATCACCCATGACTTTCCACTCAGTGCTTCAGATTATGAGGAGAGACAAAATAAAATAAGGAAAGAAATCAGTCGGCTCGATTGCGATGGGATTCCGAGTTATTTCAATCAAGCAACTTGATATCATCTCTCTGGGTTTTTGTGTGTGTGGGGGTGTATGGGGGTGTGTGGGGGTGGTGTGTGGGTGTGTGTGTGTGTGTGTGTGTGTTTTTTAGGATAGTCTTTTTCAAGCTGCTTCTCCTTAGGAAGGTGGTGTGAATGTACCTAATATGATAGCTTCTTGAAACTTTCCTACTTTAGAAAGTGTGGGGTGAAAGAGAAAATACAGCCTTTCAGGAAAACAATATCCCCAGCAGGTAATTGGGTGATCCTTCGCTGAATTTCTTTATTTTGTTTTGAATATAAATAAATTGCATGGACTTATTTTGAGTCATTTACAAGCTAAATAAATAATTAAATAAACAA
Source organism: Brachyrhaphis roseni (assembly GCA_903066815.1). NCBI lineage: Eukaryota > Metazoa > Chordata > Actinopteri > Cyprinodontiformes > Poeciliidae > Brachyrhaphis > Brachyrhaphis roseni. The sequence continues at coordinate 38,882 of CAEFZY010000262.1, forward strand.
TATAAATAATTTGTGTGAAAGAAAAGCGATATTTTCAGTCGTCTGCTAGTGTTTGCCTTTGATTTTTGCCTACCTCCTCGCAGCCCACCTAGAAAACCCTGTTTAGGCAGTGAGGGGGGGAGCGAAGGAAGGCTCAGTAAACACTTTCTCTGTCTGCTGCTGGTGTGTGTTTAGTTTAGAGGGCATGCCAAGAGGCTGTTTTTCCACGGGTCGGGCGTCTGTAAACAAGTAGTACAATGGCAGCCAACTCCAGCACAATCGGAGGTGGCATTCTCTTGAAGTCTGTGTGAAATGTGTGTCTGAGTGTTTTTCTTTTTTTGGGGGGTGGTGTTCTTTTTTTTTCTTCTTCCTTTTCTATTATATATTTATTTATTTTTTTGTGGGACATGGCATTCCTTTTTTATTGTAGCCTATCTGGAGACACACAGAGAGAGGGAGAGGCAGAGAGAGAGAGACAGCGGTAAGACTTTGTGTGTCCGTGCGCGAGGCAACCCTAAATCCGATGGGCCGCCAATGGGTGATGAATTATTCCCTGTCTAAGTCACAGCATTGGTGTTATCACAGAGACTGCCACTGCACTGAGATGACAGCGGTGACAGCCCCCCCAGAAAAGATTTAGCTCTGACAAGTGATACTTCCTCATGGCCCTCTCCCCTGTCCCCCTGCTCCACAGCCTCTCCATGCACATGAGATGTTTCATTACTCAACTTGTATTTGTTTAAGTGGGCAAGGTGATGTTGGGATCTTCTTTTAAGAACACTGGCGGTAATAGATCACTTGCGATAGAAGGATGCACGGGCATAAACACACTGCAGCTTGTTGTCATTACTCGAAGCACTTACTTGCACACAAACATCCACAATCGACATGTGTAGGATTGTTTGTCACCGAGTTCCATTAGGGGGCTCTCGTGCTTCAAGAATGCCTGTTACATTTTTTGCATCAACTGAACCACTAAACCATATTTCCCCTCTTGTTTTCTCTTTTTTGCTCCCCTTCTGTTACTTCCTCCTCCTCCTCTTCTTCTTCCTCTTCTTTTTTTTGTCCTTTTTCCTCATCCTCCTCCTGCTGCAGAAAAGGTCACGTATTGCCTACAGTGATGAGGTGCGCAACGAGCTCCTGGGGGATGACGCCATCTCCTCGGAGAGCCAGGTAAGGTGCTAATCAGTTGGTGAAGGGGGGCACGAAACAACGCCGGTGTGGGTGGCTCGACTACCCCCCAAGGTGATTAGGTGCCCTCCCCACTCCACCCTCCCCTTCCTCTCACAGGGGCCATCGAGAGCTGAAACCGCCACTATTGTCACCAAGTCATGTGGAAGCAACACTGTTTAATGCAAAGCTGGCCGGCCAGTTAGGAGGATCAGGGCATGGGACCAGCGTCTGGCCCATGCCAGATTGGGACCAACACATGCACGTCTTATAAAAAAGAAAGACATAATTGAACACATTTCAATCCAAAACCCCACTATCCCCAAACGTCCAACAGCTGTTCTCCAGCTGGGTGCCGACTTGGATTCATAAAAGATTCTCACGATGAAGAAACAAACAAAGACACACTCAAATGGACCTAGAAAATTTATTAATTTTACTTATTTCTTTACTTTTTTCTCTTTCTAAATTTTAATGTTCACAAGCATGTCTGACAGAAGTGATCAAAAATAGTGGTCACAAATAGCACTAAAACAATTTTAACAATGCCTTTTGCATTTAAAAAAAATGGAATGTCAATCTTAATTATTTTTCATGATTTTAAAGATTGCATTTATTATTTATTAATTTAGCAAAAAATTGTTTCTTGTTTATTCAAACAGTGGAATCTCAATACAATTTTTCTGATATATTTATCGATATATACTTAAAAGGAGAATTTAAAAAAAATTGTTCATGATTTAGAGAAAAAAAACAGGCACAAAAACATTTATACAGCTTATTTATGAGTTAAAATTTTAAGTAACTTTTTTTAATACTTTGTGCATCTAAATTCCAAATTGTTCATTATTATAAATAGCTTGAATAATTGTGGAAAAAATAATCTTAAGTATTCTTGTGCATTTTAACATTTTAGACAAGCTTACCTATTTCTCACAAGCACAGCTGCTGCCATGTTCTACGCAGCCACTCTCAATCTATGACCAGCCGTCTTTTGACTAATTATATTTTCTGTTTGGACTCGGCTGTCAGGCCGCACGGGTTACTGCATCTCAAGGCGAGCATGGAGTTGTGCATGTTGACATTCAAATAAAAGCTCTGCCCTTGCAAATTTGCAGGCTGAAAAGAAAAGGCGGAGGAATAGTCAAATGCACCTTCACATTTAGTCCCACACTTTACAGAAGCATGCAAAAGAGGGTAAAGGTAAATAAAGTTCTCAAGTTTTTTTTCTCCCCATCATTCTTTAAGTCATGACCCATTAACTACACACTTTGGAGACATGTAGCATGAACCGAGATTTTCTATTGATATGCTTATTTCCGTGCAATTCAGTGAAATGCAGACATCACCTCAACGTTGTAAATCGAGGTTCGAAGGAGATTTGCTGTCGGAAAAGAAAATTTTTACAAACTCCATGATGCAAAGTATTTTTGCAAAAAAAATATGAATCTTGCTTAAGGCTGTATTTCTATTTTACTGTAATCATAATTATTTTACCCACATAATTGTAATTAAAATTAAAATACCTGTGCAAGTAATATTACTTTAAAAAAAAAAAAAGAAAAATAAATTCCTTATTATATATGTGCCTGAATGTTATCATTTAAAGCCCAAAACACACGTCATTTGTATTATTAATAATTCTGATTTCACACTGTTATAATTAATAATATATAATTCAGAATATCTATTATTTATTATTAAAGGATTCAATAATTAAAAATGAAATGACATTATACATGTTGGTAATTTTACTCTATCAGGAGTTAAAAAAATAGAAAATGTAGGACAAATATTTTGCTATTTAAGCCTTGTTTTGCAAGAAACATGCGATAAGCATCTAAATATCTTTAAAGTTTGAATTATAAAACTAATGAACTGTAAACATAGTGAGATTTTTTTGAAAATTAGGCCAAATGTTTGATGTTCAACTTAAAGAAAATCCAAGTCTATCTAAACAGTTTCAGCAAGTTGTGAGTAACAAAATGAAAATAAATCTACATTTTGGGATGTTATTTATAGCCCTATTTGGTTCATTTTTATTTCTAAAGTTGGGGAGATAACACTTGTCTTGGTCTTGCTGTGAGTGGAGTACTCAGAACTTGAGGGATTTTTTTTTTTTTTATCTAACGAGACAGCGTCGATAGGAAAGGGGAAAAAATGGTGGGGGTCTGGGCAAGTCGGTCAATTTAATTCCTGACGATCTGAAAGAGGTCAGGATCATTTCATATAGCCTTGGCAGAGCAGATCATTACCAGTCACAAATCTGTTGGTTACATGGCAAGGATTTATTGCTAAGTAAATAGGCAACCGTCATAAGTTCTAAAAATGGCGTGTTGGCCCTGCGATAATGGCTAAAGGACGATTTAATAGACTTCGGCATTTATTTGTTATCTGTATGCGGACAGAGACTGAATTGGCACTATCGCTCATTTTTTTTAATAATGTGGTAGGCTACCATTGCACTTTTTTTTCCCGTTTCTTCTGCATGCAACACACACACACATGCACGCACACGCACACAAAGCAACAAATACACACACGAACACTAAACGGAATAGTTTCGATTTCAGTCACAGCAGAAGGCTTGGCCACAAGAGATTGTGCTGGTTTGAGCCGGCACGGACCAGATTTTACAGGCTACAAAGGAAGCAGATTACCACTTGTATCGAATTCCGTATTGGATAAAAAAAAAATCTTTTGTTTGAAAAAAAAAAAAAAATTGCTGATTATCATAACAGAAAAATTGCAGCAGTGCAATTTTGAATGCTGGCTGGAATCACAAAAACACAAGGAAAGGCGCTCATGCAGGAGTAATTATACCATTTACAATATTCTGTATTTACTGCTGTATATCTCTTAGCAACACAAACACGGTTGGCAGTACCAAAGAATGAATGCCAAAGAAAAACAGAGCAGAACAGCAAGAAGCAAGAATCGCAGCTCTAGTATAGTCTTAACAAATCCTCCAGAAGGTCTTACAATCAGTCAGGCAGCACAAATAAGCCAGAACAAGTTTTGTTTGGTATCCATTGACTGATTGCAAAGCCGGGGTGAGAGATCGCAGGATCTGATGGGTTCGTTCGAGCCCCAAATAACCACATCCACAGTGTCGTTTTAAACTTTGGCCTCTTCAATAATACATTCTTAGCAGGGAGTTGTTGCTCGACTTAGAAAAGACACTCCAAAGTACGTCTTGTTTCTGCCAACATTTTCAAGGGTAAGAGATCTTTGGGAAAAATAAAAAAATAAAAATTACAGCAACCCACATTAACACTTGTTTACTTCCTACACTTCATGTATTGACATTATTTATTTAATTTTTCTACATGCACTGTATTTTTATTTTAAACAACAAAAAGTCAATTTGTTGTTGCTTCTGAAATTGGATCAAACAAAAAATTCTAAATCAGTGTGTTTTAAATATCATAAGTGACATTATTTTGATTTTGTTGAGTAAAAATTAAGAACAGATTAGAATCAAGAAAAAATAATGATTTAATTAAAGCAGTTTTAACATAACTTTAGGGTACATTTATTTTATTAGACTACATGGATAATACAACAACTTCAGAAATCTTCAAAAACTATTAGTTGCATAAGTTTTATTTCGTTGTGATTTTTTCCCCTCAAATTCACTAAAGGTCAAAGTTATACATACAGAAAAAGGATATTATTAAGGAAAAAGGAAAGCAACCCCACAGGATTTGTAGTCATAAACGAGGTTCTGAGATAATTCTGGCTGAATATCTGGCCAGTCTTTTTATAAGAACTCATTTAAAGTGGTTTGCTGATGTCAAGCCATTCCAGAAGCTTAATGTTACCCTATTTTGTCCCTAACTAATTTAGATATTTATTGGGAATCATTGTCCTGTTGAACACAAATTTGTTTACAAGTTTCAGTTTAGTCTTTATTCTTTATTATTCTGTACACATTAAGCAATGAATCAGTGCCTTTAGCAGCAAAACAATCCCTCAGCATAATGTCCCACCACCATTCTTAACAACTACAGTGTTATTAGATTTGAATATCTCACCTTCACTCAGTCAAATCAGCCTAATCAGTGCAGGAGTAGAGTTAGGTGCAGGCACTTATTTTCTTTTTTCTATTGATGCTAATGTTAAGCTAGCTTCATTTTGAGCAGTGACTCTGCTGTTTTATTCATCTTATAATGTATGATTAAATTAAGCCTTAGTTGGTTCTTGACTTGTTCTTTTGATGGCCTAAAAAATGTTTACATCTATGTTTGTCAAAGTAAATAAGCCTGTTTTGTCACTATTTTAATTTAAATTTAAAAACATGCCAGATAAGCAAAATTTTTAGTTGTGATCTGATTCATTATCTAGGACACAAGTTTCAAGAAAACTTTTTATGTACTTATTGTAATTTTGCTCTTTTCCATCATCCAATATGGATAGCTGGGCAAAGATAAATTTTTCATCATCTGCAGCTGTTCCAATAATGAGCTGCAGTTTACTTGTGTACAATGGTAGCCTCACGTGACTCTCCATATGTGTTTTGAACAGCATGTGCCTTTACTGAAACTGGATAAGCAACATTAAATATTGAGGACATATCAACACCAATGAAAAGAATTTCAAGTACATTTCTTTAACTCTGCTCCAAAGGGACACAAATTCTTTTTATGCCTTTTCAAAAAAAAACACCCCAAAACAAATCATCACAATGACAGATATGAGATATTTCCACAACATTTAAATACACTGTAAAGACAATATTTAACTTTATTTATCTTTTCTATTTCCATATCAACTTCTGCTATGTGACTTCCTTTATAACGTAGCTGATAGTTTAACTTGAGCAATCCAGTCTCCTCCTTGTTTAATTTGACAGCAGCAGGACTTGATCTCTGTTTGTTCACTGGATTCTTCCTGAACATTGTATTTAGATCCATTTAATGCATTTCTCTTGTGCTTTCTGAATATTAAACATTTAAATGGATGTACCATCAAACTTATTTCTTCATTCTAACCTCGAACGTGGTGGTCTTCCTGCCATGTTTCTGCCTTCTTTTTTATCTGTCCTTCACCTGCTCTATCTTTCTTTCTTCTTTCATTTTTGCACTCCTGATGCAGTTGATAAAGTTACGTGAAGAGGTAAGTGCTTCTCTAAAAACCTCCTTTTCCTACTGAAAATTTCATTTGTCCTCCTTTGCAGTAAATTATAATTTATTATAATCTCTGGACTAGTTTGCATTTCTGAATGAACAGCTCTATGGGTTTGCTTAGACCAGATTCCCTATTCCTTCACACTTTAAAGATAAGAGGGTTAACACTTTATTTGAGATGGGTCTTTGTGAATACAGACATTAGGAGATGAAGCAAGGTGAAAAGTAGCACTTCAGACATTAATGAACGTATGTTCGAGTGATTAATTTTGATTAATATGAATATTTTGACATGTCTGGTTACAAATAAAGCAATCTTCTGTTGGTTACAATAAATCAAACTTTTGACGGAGATAATTTCATCCTCATCTTTCCAAGATCAGCGGTTTTATGATTCATTATGTGATGTGCATTGGTAACAGTGATTACAGTACCAAATCCCTATTTTTCCTCAGTTTTTAAAGCCATTTTTCTTGTGGCTTGAAGTTGGAGAGGAATAGGGAGACACTT
>CAEFZY010000264.1:0-19080 GCA_903066815.1 Brachyrhaphis roseni
GGTTTAGTTCGGTTTTATAAATGTCTAAGAGCTGCATTTGTACTTTGTCCCGTTGAATATTATGGTCGTTTGGTGTTATTTACTTGTATTGTTGAGAGATAAAAGTTAGCCGTTTAGCATTAAGCTATTAAGCTCGGTTAATTAGATGCAGCTGCTATTTGTGTTACTATTTCCAATTGTAATGCCTTATTTCTCTCATACGTTTTATCTTGTGACAATAAAGTTTGACTGACCTATCTGACTGTTTTGTTGACATTCCCTTTAGCGTAGCTCAATTTAATGGGTGCATAACGTAACCTCAGCCTCTACTGTAGCGTCTATTCTATGCGCATTATAATGCGGTGCGCCCTATATGCGGAAAGGGATTTTAGAATAGGCCATTCATTGAAGGCGCGCCTTATAATGCAGTGCGCCTTATAGTGCGGGAAAATACGGTATTTATATGGTAAAATTCTGGCAGCTACTGCTATCAGTATTACAGAGGTTTTTTTGTTTTATTTGGGTTTGGGGTTTTTTGCTGTGCAGCTTTGCACTTGAGACTGACATATTTTTTTAGCTTTATCCTTTCAAGATAGCTTAGGCTCTGATTGGATGGAGAACCTGTGTCTACATAAACCTTCAATTTATTTTACACATTCTCACTTGAATTCAAACCTGGACTTTGACTGGACCACTTTATCTAATGATCTAAACCACTTCATTGTAGCTATGGCTGCATGCAGAAATGTCCCAGTATTCTAGTTTCAAATATTTTAAATACTTTAACAGACTTTCCTCTAGGATTGCCATAAATGGAGCTCCTCTTATCTTCCCATGAACTCTGACCAGCTTCTCTGTCGACGCTGAACAACATCTTATCCCACATAACGATGCTAACACCCCTACTTTCCCGCTAGGGAGTGCTGTTTTCAGGGTATGTGTGTTTTCTATTTTGGTCTCACGTTTGTCGAGCCATCTTGTTGCAAAATATAAACGGGACTTTTTATGGATTGTTTTCAACAAATGCTTTGGTTGTGCTATTGTTCCATAAAGGCCTGATTTGTGTACAGAAAACCATAGTCAAACAAATGCGCCGCATACTTTACAAGCTTTTCTTTTTCACAATTTTGCACTGCTGTATGTTGGTCTAACAGATAAAACTGCACTAGAAGAGAGATTTGCAGTTGCAACTTGACTACGTGAGAAAAGATTCAAGGGGTGTGAATATTTTCGACTTAACTATATACATTTTTTTCTTTCTTATACCCCTGCAGAGATGTTGACCTCTGGATGGTGCATAGGGAAACAGTCATTGGGCTGATGTAGCCTTTTTTAAATCTTTTCATCCAGAGTTTAATCTGAGCCCTCCAGCCACCTGCCCCAAATGTCCATCCTCTGTACCTCTCGAAACTCTCCCCAGGATTGTCGCCTTTCACCCAGCCTGCCTGCATGTGTCATTACAAGTCAGTAATCTGGAGAAGGTAGCAGAAAGGTTCTCATCAGCGTCAGCCTGAGATATAGATATGGGCCCGGTAACAAATGGCCAAATGCACAGGCAGCAGAGCACACCATCAATAAAGCAATTTCTTGTGTCATAACAGCTGCGCTTTTCCTAAAGCCAACCTTTCAAAACTTTTCCCCCTGCAAATCGCTGCAGCCCCACCATTACAGCCCTGCCTTGTGAATTTAATGGATTCCGTACAAATAATATTCTGCTATAATGGAAAAGGTTGAAGTCACTGAAGACAGATGAAGTCATAAACATGTATAATTGAGAATCAAAGACCGATAAATTTTAAACTGCTATCCATTTTCTCCTCTTAGATGATGATATATGTCGGCGCGGCTGCGGGAAAATGGAAGAGATTATGGCGGAAAATTATAACAATAAATTTTCTAAACATACACCTTGATTATGCTTCGATTTTTTGGAAAGGGTTGAGGCCGAGGGGGGTAAGAGGGGGGCTTGAAAGAACGCTGGGATTGCTGAAAGCTTGCCGGCTAAATGGCACCATAAAATAGGTTCCCTGCTCTTTTGCCTGCATAGCGTAGGCATGCCTGGAGGTGTGAGCCCCCCCACCCACCCTCTCTCTAAATGGGGGAAATGAATTGTGTAATTTATTGCAAACGTGCACACAGTGAGATTAGATCAGCATATCCCATCAAAGGAACAACAATCAATCAGCCTCTAGTTAACAGCTTGAAACACATAAACCAGGGCACCTAATGGCTTTCCAATTTAACAGATTGATAGACTTATCCGGTCCTAAGGGATGAATTAAGAAAACCGGGTACTTCCATACAGGCACTGGCACTTTTGACAGGACCTTTGCCCCTTTTTTCCAACTCACTTTCTGTCTTTTCTTTAGAAGACGAAGACAACATTAATATTGAAATGAAGAGGAAGCCAATTTCTCCTACTTTATTTATTATTTCTACCCTTTCTGTTAGAGAAACCAGGCCGGGACTTATTTGTTATTCAGATGAAGCGTGAGTGTAAAGTGTGTCAGATGTGGGGAATGGGCTGATTTTAATTACCTGATTATCGCAGCTCATTTGGAGCTGTGAATTCAAGGCGCCTATTCAAAGCCACTTAAAAATATCTAAATGAGACCCAGGTTATCCGTTCAACTGAGAATGTAAAAAAAAAAAAAAAACGGTGCTTGTTTGTTTCATATGGTATTAATCACATAATTAACTGATGCAAATTCACACATATTAAATTAGCATATATATCCTTGCTGGATGTAGGCAAATAAATGTTTATAAAGAGGTAATAACTAAGAATAACTAAATATAAACATACACAAAAAGTTCTCTAAAAGATTTATTTTTTATTTTTTTGTATTTTATTGTTTACCCTAAATGAGCAAATATTACGCTGCAGTAACTCAAGCTACTGTTTTGTTTTTATTTGTACTTTTTGCAATTTATACTTTTAATATACTTCTATATGCCTACACTTCTTTAAGCTAATACAACTCTTGGGCAATGTTTTGCACAGATTTGCAGCAAACGTCATCTCAACATCAACAGTAATTCCTTTTTCCTTGGGGTACAATTGACTTGTGACATATGCACATTTCTTTCAGCCATTATTTAAAATGGGAAAGACAAGAGAGAGCTTTCCATTCAAGTTAGGCAGATGTCTGTTGATGTTCTTGAGTCCCCAGAAACAATAAAACAATGTGAAGTGTGACAAACAAAGCTAAATGATGACCAAGGATTTCAATCTTAGCACAAAGTGGTTGAATGCCGGGATGCTGATTTTAAATGCGAGAATGCTCAATTTAAAAAAATAAATAAAAAAATTCAAAATTGAAGAGTAAACGCTGGCATGTTTCTTTAGCAGCCTTCGATTAAAACAGAAGTCCACGGGAGGTCATTTGTTGTTTCATCAGTCACAGTCGTTTCTAACGTACACAGCGGCTAATTTTCAGTTCCTAATCTCCAACATCATTATTTGAGTTTATTAAATTTGCCTGAACACCAAGCATTCTATAAAAAGTGACCACTAACCTAAGAGAAGTCAAATCTTTGGAATGAATTTGCAACTTGGTTTCACCTTTCAACCTAACAATGATCACAGCTAAAAAATTTGATGTGATCAAAAATCCATTCCTTTTTATTTTGTGAAGCACAGATTTCCAACAAACATCGCCTCTGAGTGCGCAAAATGTCATCTTGAAATCCAGTTGAAGTCCAATTTCATCTAATTCACTGCAGCTGAACACTCTTATTCAAAGAAATTATAATCCAGGTCAATTTAGTGCTGTCAAATTCAGAGTACGACTACATTTAAAATGACGATTGCAACAATTTTTTTACTTTGGTCCAATCTCTCGCTGTGACTGTGCACTTCACTGGATGTGGCAGAGCAAAGGAGATCTGCCTTTCAACAGGAAAAAATATATCTCCAGCAAAAACCAGTGAAGAAGAATCACTTTGCCTTGACTGAATTAAGGGACTAGACTGAATTAAGGGACTAGAGTGTTAAGATATGGCAAGATGTTCCCCAATTATTCCACTGAAGATAGCCTAAAGTTCACCCCAATCAGAATTAAATATAACCATTTAAGAGGGCCCTGTCTTTTTAAAGGCCCCACTAACCCAGAACCTTGACCCAGAAATCTTATGTAACGTACACTCAGCACATTATCTTGTCCTCATCCATACAGACAGCTGATCTTTCTGTGTTGCTGCATAATTGAGGAGCTTTTGGTCTCAAGGATGAGATCCTGAGAGAGATGGGAAAGTGTTACCTTAGACCCATCAGAAACTGATCAGACTCAAATGAGCCAACAGACAAAGTCCATCCACAGGACAGAGCTCCAATCTGTCGGAAAGCCTTTGAGTCGACTGTTTCAGAAATCTGAAATTAACTAAGTTGTGCTCCACAAACAAGAGTCATTTCTACTTGTTGTAAGTGATGGGAATAGTTGAGGGGGAAAAAATAATGTAACTGTTTTCATCTCAAGGTTCTAAAGACAATAGAAAATAAATTGACCTTTACTAAAATTATTTAAACTTAAGGTATTGCAAGCAAAATTTTTGAAATATCTTCAGTCCACTCTACTTTTCAACAATTCCCCAGTTCACAGGATTACAGTGTATAGTTAGGGATCATTGTCCTGATGAAGATTTGATTTCAGCCAAGCTTCAGTTGTGGAACAGATGGTTTCATACATGTCTCAAGCACACTAGTTTATATATGAGTGAAAGATTTAAACAGTGAAAGATGTGCTGAGGATCTGTGACAACACATCAAGCCCACATAATCACTCACCACCACCGTGCTTGAGAGAGTTGAGATCTCTTCTCTTGTCTCATTTTTCCAAAGAATTTTTTTTTTCTCCAGAGGTTTTGCTGCCATATTGCTAGAGAAACGTGGCTTTGTACTGGAAAGTCTTCCAAACGATCCACATTTCTTCAGTATTTTTCTAATTTAACTGTCATGAACTTTAACTTTACACTCCACAAACTCAGGTTTGTAGAGTGTGAAATTGAGCTACTGGGCTTTTTGCAATTTCTCCGACCGTTGGATGACAGGACTTTGGTTTGAATTTGCCAGGATGCCCGTGTCTTAGCGAACAATCTTTTCCTCTGCAGAATGATAGATGTCAGGTGGTTTGAAAATTGCCTTTTGATCCAAAGTCTCAGATTGATGAGCAGCAATAATTTACTTTCGTTGTTGATGTCTTCCATACCTGGCATTATGTTCAAAGGACTTTTATAGAAATAATCCCACTAAGCTGAAAATAAATTACGTAGTCTGTTCTTTTTAAAATCAAATAATCATCAACATTGCACTTGAACAGGGTTTCCATTTTGGCTTTGCCTTTTGTTTTGTAAATAATGACTTGATTAAATTGACCTGAGGCTAGATTTTAATGTTTTAGAAACTTGTTAAGACCTAATCCTTGTTTTATATCCAGATATGTAAAACCCTAAAACCCGTTCTTCCCCTGCTGTGACCCATTCCCACTCACACGACACAGAAAATGTATTGAGATTCAGCTCACGGGTTAGAAATGAGCCACAATTGATTACCAATAGATCAATAAATTGGACAGCGAATGGGAGCCCATTACTAACCATTTAAAACTAATAGCACTTTGATTGCCTCTTTCTTCCTGCTTTTCACTCAGCTCAGTAGAAAAGCGTCTGCCATCTGACACACGGCGGGATCAACCCTCCAAAACGGAAAAGATCAACTGTGAGAGCACGCAAACACAAAACAGGAACACGGCTGTCAAACTCCACAATTACGTTCTTCGCGGGTTTAAGACCAACAAGTGCAATTTCCTACTTGACACTAATATCCTGCCTGTTGACACAATTTTCCTGACCCTGGTGTTTGTTTTGTGACGAGAGAAAGGGGCACGACAGCAAAGTACGTTCAGACATAATTGCCCTTTCCTCTCTCAGTCGTCATGATGGACAGTAATGAGTGTTTATTTTGTCTCTCCGCTCCCTCTTTGTGCCATGGGGTGGAAAAAGAGGTATTGTCAGCTGCTTAGCATAGCTCATCTCCCTCTTGTAGAAGTTGTGAAAGCTGCCAAACAGAAGTAAGAAAGTGAGTCTGAGATTTAGATTCACACAGTGCCTCGGGACAGTATTTAAACTTACTGAAGTTTTGTATTGTTTGTCGCGAAAACAAACTTCAGTGCTTTTTTATTGGACTTTTATGCGATTATGGATGGATTCATCACCTCAATTCTGTGTAGTACAAAATTTGTTCTGCAGCAACATTTGCAAACAGTGACTTTGAAATTTGTTATCAAAAAGTCCCACACGTGAGTCCTTGATGTGATTCTAGAAGAATGACGGGAGAAGTTATGAGAGTTTGTGATCTCACATTTTATTACAACACAAAAACATTTTTTGTCTGTTTTACAAAGTGCTGTAGAGTTTTTGTATTTATCTGCTATATTGTGTCTGTTTTTTTGACAAAGGAAGCAGTTCTTGACTTACCCTGTTATGTTGACAAAACAACTTTTTTTAACTAATACGCATGGCTTGTTAAACTGTTTTACAACACTGGATTACAGAGGCACTAAAGCTCCCACCACTTAAAAATCATTTATTTGGCACCATCTTGCACACTTTATATAGATAATAACAGGAGACAGATTTGAAGACAATCTGTTGACAATTTGTAGTCCTGAAATACTCTGAGAATGTGGCAACTGGCTGATTGTTAGCAGCTAACAATGCTAAAGCCATAACAGAGCTTCTTATCAGTTCTTAAACAAGTCACTGCATTTCATAATCTCATGTTCAAAGATTTACTGAGATTTGTCAGAGCAGTATTAAGTAGTTCTGTACTGATCAAGGTTTTTTAAAGCACAATTTGTAATGTATGAAAGATTTCATTTGTTTTTGAGCAAAAAAATAGGAAATCCTTATTGTCCCACAGAGCTAAAATCCTGTCTCGTCTCATTCTTGTGAACAGAATATTGCACATCATCTCATGTCATGATTTGGATACATTCTCTTAAACACCTAATAACAAATAAGTGTCCAAACAGATCTGCTTATGCAAAGAAGTTCATGAACATACAATGCCATACTTCACGCATGCAGAACTTCAGTGTATAAAATACATCCAAATCATAAAGTCAAACAAAACTCGTTGTAGACATTCCATCTTTCTCTCTCACACTGAACAAAAATGTGATAGATCACTGGGCAGCATCAATCCCTAATGGACTCTTAAAATTGGACTCTTAATACATCAGGTATCCACAGTAACCCCTCGACCACTCTGTCTTCCTCACATCTTAACGCAGCCCTACAGTCCTCAGGGCACCCAGGAAAATTAACCATTTAATAGCAATAAATAACAGAGTCTGACTCAAGGGGACCTCAAATCACTCTTTCCCTCAGACACTTGCACACAAAATAAGGAGCAGCCACATATGTCGGCTTACCAGCAAACAGTCCAGTCAAATCAGTGTGACAGAGAAGGCACGCCATCTGTGACTGAGGTTGCTTTCTCAGTCATGTTCCAGTTAAACATAAAAGACTTTCATATAATCCGAGATGCTGCAATCTTTATGAATGAGCTGACTTACGTGTCACTTGAGAATAAGTAACAAATTCACAGCAAGAGTAAAGGTAGTTGAGTATTTAAAAAAGGCATATTTAATTACACTTAAGTTCAAAATTTAGATCATAAAATATTTGTATTCAACCAAGAAGGTTGTTTCTAATTAAAAAAATATCTATAAATTACTTGTATTTGTGTAAAAAAAAAAAAAAACATGTTTCTGAAGGGTCATTTCTGTTTAGTGGAGGGCCTAAGTGACACACACACTTTATGAAAGTAATGACAGGAATATATTATGAAATTATATCCTAACTCTCATAATTGTCACACTTCTCCTGTAAATTGACTGAATACATTTGTATGTAACCACAAAAACTAGCAGTGATTAACTCATCCACTAACCATGTCATGGACTTAATTTATTGGTTAAGTAAAGAAACAAGACAAATTGACACAAAGGTTAAATCTAAGGTCGGGGAAATTGTGAAAGGAATTGAGAATGAATGTTTAGATTATCTTTATCTGATCAAAAGTTTAGCTTCATCAAATTGTCTTTCTTTCAGAGGTGAACTTCATTTTCTATCCTTCTTTGATCTTCTCTTTTTAATAAAACTCTGAGGCCTTCAAGGATTTCTATTTTCACTAATGTATGTAAAAATGTTTCAAACTACATATTCTTATACATGTATGTCCTCCACTTTCCAAAGTACTTTTTATCCACTACTTTGTGCTGGTAAAGACCGTGAAACAATTTGATGTTTGTAGCTGTAATGTCGAAGCCCATTTCACACTGATGGGAACATCACAAGAAATAGTGAAGGTTTCTTCATGGGATATGGGGTTCAAACTTCCACATTTCAGGATTAAAACTTATACTAATCTACAATCACTGAAACTACAGCTGAACCAGGATTTTGTGTATTATAATAGGTTTTTTTCACTCATCAGATATTCAGATTAATATATTTTCTGCCAGTAAAACACCAGTTGCAGTAGAAGGTCTTAACTTGTATTTCTGTTTGACATTGTACATTCGGCTCTGGATTTCATATTAGTCCAGATGTAGCATTGATTACTTGAAAATCCCAAGCACAAATCACATCAATACCGGTACCCTGCAACAGGATAGAGCTGCCTGTACGCGCTCATGGATAGGGGACAGTTACTGACCAATTGATTCGATCTGAAGGAGGGGGCATTCGTTTTCCCCACAGCGGAAAAGACCTTGACTGTAAGTCTGGCAATCACTCCACCATCTTACCTCCAACTACAACTGCCTCTAATACCCAACTGTGTCCTCAATCTCCACTCCAATGGGCCCTGGTATGCAACTGTTCCGTCAGCGGCGTTATGTATTCGGCTTTCTATTTCACTTTAATAGGGGAGAAATTGCCAACATATTCTTTTACAGCCCCCTGGTACCATTAGAAAGCCACCTGTCATTTGGATTATTTATGAAAAACTATTTCATGCTTACTTACATTTGCTGCTTATTTTCCCCCAGTGTGACCTGCAGGAGATTTAGTTCCATTTTGAAAGCCTTAAAGCCAATTCTTTATGTCTGCAGGTCAGCCTTCTCAATTGAGTTGAGATTGAAATACTAGTGTGTAGTGGGAAAAGTATGGCAAGAGGAAACCAATAGTCTTTTAGTGTGTAGGGGGGGCTGTAGTAAAAGGAAGAAAGGGAAAGGGGGAATAGTGAAAGAGGTGGAACAACAGAGGGGTGAAAGAAGGTGATTTCAGGTGGATATGGAACGGGAGACGAGGCAGCTGCAGAAATACGAGGCAATGCAAATGTAGCAGTAAAAGTGGAAGAATGAATGGCACACAAACATCCGGCTGCTCCTGAGAGGCAACGGTAACAAGGGCTAGAAAAAAAAAAAAAAATCAAAAAACTGAGTCAGCGAGTTGGCTTTGAAAGTAAAAACAGAGAGAACATAAACCAGAAGTGGTCTTAAATCTGCAAGCTTTTATATTTCATCCAAAAACATGTCAAAACCCTTCTCATGCTCGGTGTTTCACAAGGACAACAATGATAAAATTAGCTGCTAGGTTTTCCCCTCAGTGTTAAAAGCACTTGGACTTACATTCATATCTGTTCAAAACTGCTGTAAATCTGTATTATTATTATTATTATTATTATTATTTTAGGATATGATGTTCATCAAAATAAAGTCAAAATCTCCTTGAAACATTACAAATGTGTAAGACATTTGTAATGTAAGACAAATAATATTTGTTTTTTCCTACCCCACTTTTTAAGTAACTTAAAATTATATCAAATGAGTTTCTAAATAGTAAGTATTTGACCTTTTGATAGTTTGAATGACTACTAACGGGATATAAGTAAATATTTGAAAATCAATAATGACATTTGTAAAAACAAACAGCATGCGACTATTCAGTGGTTGAGTGAGCTAGAGCCCTAAAGTGAAACTCTTATGTGAAATTAAATATTTTTTCAATGTGAGCACCACTTTCCTGTTTAAGGATAGAATATGTATTAATTATTTTTGGCGAATATTTTTTTTTTTTTCCCGTTTTCACAATACTAGGAATTCCACAAAGCATAGCACACACAGTATTTTTGATTCTTGAGCAAAGCGAATCAAATTATCGGGTGATTTATTTCATGCTTACCTTGTCCTCTGATTCTGGAATGACCCACCTGCACTCATAATCTCATAATATGTAAGATGGATTCAACGTGAAGCACGCGCACACATGCTTCTGGTTGAGGCTTGGCTCAGGTTTTATACAGTGACCTTAATAAAGTGTGGCGTGGCCGCACAGGTTTGTCACTGTCACAGGTAAATGATGTAATTAATGACGGTATAGCGGAGAGGATGGGAGCTGGAGTGTTTTGCTTTTAAACACCTCTTCAGCTGACTGGGTTTGGGGAGGCCCAGCTGGACAGAGCCAGCAGATCGATGCAGGGGTCAGAGGTCAGTCAACCCTCCTATTATGGCAGAGGTAGCTCCCATCATCATCTGGCTAACGATGCCCGCAGGAGAGCCGGAAAAAAGAAGGAACTGCAGGGAGAGGACTCAGATTTAGAGGCTTAGGCACAAAATCTGCATTGACTCTGAAGATGTTTAACTTCTGAAGGGATGTTTTCCATCTTTATTCTAAAAACCAATTTTCAATGAAAATGGTTTGTTAAACACTTTTTGTGGCTCTTTTTAACAAACAAAACATCTTTGGGCTTGTTTTACATAGTTTCTTGTTTTTTTTTATTTTTTTTTATTTTTTCAGTTAAGGTGATTTATTTTGTAAAAAGCAATCATCATCATTGCCAGCAATCATTTCCAACCAGAGACAAGTCTTTGTAGGAAGTTCATGTGGATTATTTGTCAAAGCTTTTTACTGATTCACTTCAAAATGATTTCTCTTAATTAACTTCTTAATTTATTTTATTTTATTTTATTTTTTAGCCAGGACTGCTGACATTTGAAACTGCATGAGTGGAAATTTGTCCTCAAAAAAGCTAAAGTCCAATTGGGACTGACAGTTTCTGACTAATTAATTTTGTCACTTAGATTCATCTGAGTCCAAGCTGATCATTTAAAATACCCCTCAAAATCTTAAAGACCCTGACCTTTTTTTTTTTGTTTTTTTGCAGGTCCTCCACTGAATACAGTTTTGTCCATGATGGTGATGCATTATTAAAATTACAGCAGAGGAACATGGGAAATCGTTCCTGGCCAGATTGCATTAGATCAATATTCTCAAAGAGCAAAGAGCCCATTAATCTAAAAGTTGGTAGCTACATTTACCAACGCAGACCACTAACTCTTCAGTCAGACCCGACTGCCACCGCAACAAATCAAACCTGTTTTTTTTTTCTAGGATCCTTGTTTCCCTCACAACCATGAACTTTTCATATCATACCAAAAATGTTAAACATTGTAATTGTTTCAAAAGAATTGTAAATTGCTTTAAATGACGACTTAATATCTGAAACATACTGTAAAATAATAATAACTGAAAATAAAGGTAGAAAGCACATCAATTATTGATAAATTTTAACATGCTACATAAAAAAAATTGTATGGGAAGAAAATCTAAAATGAACATGCTGTTACAATTAAATGGTATATGGGTAAATGTACATTTTTAAGATAATTAATCATTTCATTTCACCCGACTGGATGCTCACCTTTTCTAAGCCTATTTGTGTCACCTATTTAGCTTTACAAGATTTCAAATTCTCTTCAGTATTAAATTACAGCACATTTAGTATGTTAGACAATAAAGACAAAAAGTGAATAGTCTATACCATTTTTTAGTCCTGGATAGAAAAATAGAAAACAAATAAAAGTTTTATTTTATTTGCTTACTTAGAGATATTGTGAAACTTTGTGATCGACAAAACCCCATTGCTCAATAGATCTGTTGTTTGACGTACTTTACCAGAAATTCTCTTCCTTGCCAAGTTAAAGCACCTTCGCTGTGCTAGTCCTTAAGAAAATATATTACATTATTTTCAGAAAACCAATGTTCTAGCCCTGCTTTCCCCAAAAAAATATTAACATAAACATAACAAAAAGTGTGTTAAGTGTTTTTCTGTCCTCTTATAAGAACCACACTAAGTTCTACTTGTACTTTTTAAAAATGAACTGCATTACACGACAGATAAATACATGTGACAACAAAATACTTGATAATTTTCAAAATAATTTAAAGAACAAATTTTTTTTCTCACCTCCAAAACTAAATCTGTTTATGTTTAAATTGAACTATTTTGAAATACTACTCTGACTGCAATGCAGTTTGACACACACATTATCACATATTACTCCATGGTGTTTAAGGATGTGCTGGTGGATGTGCTATATATTATCTTCCAATAGACAGGCTGATCCATTACCAGCCTTCTCACGGCACAAGTGTAATGCTCGTATTAGGGCAACTGTGCGTTCAGAGGTATCATTCGGGACAATGAGCTATGGCCAGAAAGTGACAAGGCAGAAAAATGTCCCCACTTTTCCGGCTGTACAAATGACGTTTGGCCACGATAACTCACGACCGGACACTTCATTTCAAGTTGGGAGCCAGCCGGCCAGTCACAAGCTATTATACCATCTTCTTTATTTGTGGGCCGTGGTTTTGGTAGTGGGAGCCATCAAATAAATACTGCTAAAATGCCACTTCACTCAAAAATATTGGCCAATTCTTTCTTGGCCGTGACTGGGCCTGGATAGCGACCTGTTTCTGATGGCATAAACCTCAGAGAGTCAGGTGGTCGAGCAGGCGGCATTCATCACGCCATGAAACTGCCACGAGCCACCGTTTGGATACATATGCTAGTAAATGCGGCTGCCGCTGGTTTCTTGGAGCAATGCTAAGAGCTTAATAGTCAAATTAATCGATTACCAATAAATCACGGGGGAATTGCTTGCTTAGAGGAATAATCACTCATTGATGAAGATGAAATGGCTGCGAATAGATTTCAAGAATGACAATCTTTGAGGAGTAATAGTATAATTTGTCACTTGTGACAGTCGCTTTGATTGTTCCTGATATTTCTGCCTGTTGGGAATATTGGAAAGAATCTCGCTGGTTTGTTGCAGCCAGTCTGGGGTGTGTGTGTGCGTGTGTATGTGTGTGTGTAGCTGAGTGGTACTTCAATATGAATGTGGGGCAGTGATACCCTGCTTAGACTTCCTAATGTGACAGCAGCTTTACTGCGCGTCGCTTCATAAAATCCCACCATATCTGTTCACCCCTGTTATTAAATGAGCATTTAGAACACCGCTGTCTGTGAATGTGTGACACAGAGACAAAGATGATGTGTGAATTACCTCATTTATTTTGTGCGCCAGTGAAGTAATGACAGTAGGGCAGAACAAGATTAGCATGGAAACTAGGTTGAGGCCAGAAAAAAAAATGTTGTGAAGGATCGCAATCAAACAACTTAAACCTACAGAACTTAGTGTAGTGTGTATTTATATTCAATCCCCTTTACTCAAATAACCCCTGAATAAAATCCAGTGCAACCAACTTCCTTCAGAAGACTAACATGGTGATGACATAGGAAATTACTTTAAAAATTAGTAAAGTAAAAGTTGATTAGGTTTAAGACAGGTTTAGGTCATAAAATAATATCCCATTTATCGTCTCAGATTGCAAAAGGTATAGTACACCTGTAAACCTAACAATACATGGGGATCAGAGAAACAGCCAAAAGGCCTATGGTATCTCTGGAGGAGCTGCAGAAATCCCATCAGCTATTAGTGGAAGACTAAATATGGCTTGTATGAAAGAATGACCTGGAAAGAGCCATTGTTGAAAGAAAGCCACAGGTAGTCCTGTTTGGTGATTGCAAGAAACCCTGTAAGGGACATGCAGACATGTGGATCAAAATTTAACCTTTTGGCCTTTTTGGCTTTGACCACACTAACCCCTGAAGGCTGATTCTGGGACAAAACCTGTATGAGGATACAAAAGACTTTAGACTGTAGTTCAACTCTTAGCATGGCGATAGAAGCCCAATAAAATACACTGAAACGAGAAAATGAAGCATATAAAGTCTATAAATACAATCCACCGTGAGCCAATAAGATGTCTTTCCGTCCACCGAGTTGACACATCTATCAAATGATAAAACCTTCGTCTTTACAGGAAAGATTAAGTTCAGCTGGGAAATAGTAGAACCTTTCCTATGAGCCATGCAGGAAATTAATCAAGGAAATGGGGTTTTGGTGCACCTATATCACATCTAATCTATCCTTTGTCCACATGTAGCCGCCTCCAAACCTCACCAATCGAGAGCAACACGCTGGTTTTATGAAAAGCCACTTGTTCTCTGCATAATTGGGGGGTCTGACTGCTGAGTTAAATAGGAGGCGGAGGAGGAGGGAGGGCCAAGTCTTGTTTGCCCATGTAAAGTGTGATCCAGATAATAGCATTCTCATCAAAGGCGGCAATTACATTCATTACACCGGAGCAAGGCGCGCCTGCAAGGAAATTAAGTGGTGAGAGGAAAGAAAAGCTTAATATATACCTCCTTTATCCTACCCACCCCACCTCTCAGTTCTTTTTCAAATTCTCCACGTGGAGCAGGAGACCTCAAGAAAAGAAACAGTCTCAGTCAAAGGAGAATAAATCTCCAAGCCTCCCCTTCACCCGTCTGCTTCCAAGAGGCTCCTGTCTGCTGTTACTATGGCTGCACTTGTCTGGGATTAAAAAGCTTTTCCAGAAGGGTGATCTCCGAGACAGCTTTCTACACAAGCATAACAAATGGCACGGAGTCTCACAAAACTGCTAAAGACCTTCTTTAAATTAAATTCTAATTTCTTTCAGGGAAAGGAGGAGTAAATTAATTGTCCAGTGTAGTGTTAAACAACAAGAGGCCTTTAAATCAAGTGATTAAGGGGAGAAGGGAATCTTGCCAGAAAGGCCTTTTAAATGTGAATCGGAGCAAGTGGATAACACTGCCAGCCTCTCAAAGACAGGTGTTGTCCCTGGGATGGTTCTACATCGTATATTGTTATAATAATAATACATATATTAATTTGCGTAAATCATGTCGGCGTGCCAAAGTTTTACAGCTAGGAGCAGGTTTTAGGAGGAGTTCCCTGTGCAGTAATCTGCGAAAACATGTTTCGGGGACCCAAAATAGATATTTAAAAAATAATTAATTAATTAATCTTTTGCAAGCAGGCGTGTACAGTGAAGCCATTGTAGCACTATTACCTTGCAGGCAAGAAGGTCCTTAGTTTGAATCCCGGCCATGGTTCTCCTGAGGATCCATCCTCCTACAAACTATAAACATAACTTTCAGGTTAAGTGTTCTCTCTAAGCTACCCTTAGGCATGAGCCCACGTGTCCATATGTGTTTTATGATGTCTATGGGTTTTCCAACAACATCTACAAGCCCATGTTGTGTGATATGTTTTAACCAAATAGAGAGTGTGGGGGGGATTTACATGTATTTACACAACATACAAAACTCTTTGAGATATGATTTTTTTGACCTCTCTTTTTTGTGAAAGAGCGTTTAGCACCCCCAAGTGGAAGACGCCCTGGGATTGGAGCCATAGCGTTCAAAAACCTCCACTTTTTGCACAGTTCAACTTTGTAAGGGCATGACCCCAAAACTGGTTTGAGTCCAAGGACCCAAATCAAGTCTATTGCTTTAAAGAATTCCACACTACTGTGTAATGAGATGTGATTTATGAAACTGTTTTCAATTTAAAACCTTTTGAAAACTTTTTAGTAACTCCAAAGGCATATTTCATGTGGGGGGAAAAAAACATACCTGTACTGCAAAGAGTCACATACTGGATGCAATAAGAGCATAACCTGCTACCAGTCTCATTAGCAGAGCAACTGCCCTTTAGCGGAACAGCTTAATGTATCTGGAATTGAACAAGTCATGAATGCAAAATTAAGTTTGACCCAATGCTCCCCTTTAGTATTTTTAGGCGCAATAAATCATTCCTTTAGTCAAGAGGCCACAATGATTTGAAATCTCTAGAGATTCGCGGCTTTAAATGCGACCGAAGATTAGTGGCTCAATAATTTCCGCGGCAGGGTTTTTTAAAAAACAAAACTATTGAAACAAATTAGACCACTGCAATGGGAAGTGTGCTCTTTTGTCTTCTCGTGCCCACAAATCACCATGGCTGCTTGTAAATTATTCAGGAGGTTCAGGCCTCGGTAGAAACCTGAGCATAATTAAAATGCAATAAAATAACATTAGCGAGGACAGGCTGTTCGAGGGTGATGTAACTGGCTCTTCTCGTGGCCGAGGTTCAACGGAGAAGGTCGACTGTCCTTCGGTTCCGCAGGTGGAAGAACCTTCCAGAATCTTGGCAATGATGACACGTTCAAGACATAGTCTTAATTAGTGTAAGCTCACCTCATGCGCTATAACATCCCGTATGTGTTGGCTTCTCAAAGTGTTAATTCAAGCAGAGAGGCCGAAGCCCATTTTCACTACTGGTGCGTGTGCGCCATCTGGTGTCCAAATTCTTTATTGTACCAGAAAGTGTGGAGAACTACTTGAACTTACCAAAGAATTGCTCAAATGGTAGAAATCCTACTCATTTCACATAAGAATGACCTACAGTGAAGATCAGATGGTAGACAGGTAGATGGACCTAAAAATGAACTCTAAATGAACAGCTCATATTGCAAAGTAAAGATGCCAGCAGGTTTACATTACTGCTGTGACATGCATGCTCTGTCGGTAGCAGTTGTTAAGGAGTAAAAGGATACAGTAGTCTCCATCTAATTGGCCGTTTATCATCTTCCCCTCGGTGGTTTTCCTACAAGTTTGACACAAATGGGGCAACATGATCTTCACTGTGCACTTAACTTGTTAATTATTGATTGTGATCAAATTTGAATGAATCTGTCAGTGGTCTCTGGACGTATTGCTATTGCCGTGCCTCATTTGACACTTGAGTATAATTACAAACTGTACATCTGAAAGTGTGTCATGTCTTATAGTATGTTGGTGACAGGCTATCGGTTAATTTCATCAGCTAGTGACAAGAGATGGGTGCTTCCACTTATCTGTGAAAAATGACACCGAAGGTAATGAACAGAGGATACGGATCAGGAAATAATTACCTGTGTATATATTTCAATATAAAGAGGACACTTAACTGACAGAAGTAAGCAGGACCGTGCATAATTCTGCATATTAGTTGATCTTTTACACAGTTTGTCCTATCACAACTACAATATTTAATGTATTTTAGTGAGACATGGTGAGTCTTTGGATGATAGAGCACAAAAAAAACTAGATGAAAGATTTTAAAAGATAAATGTTTTACTCTTTTTATCCAAGTCAAAATCTGAATGTCATGCCCTATTTAATTAAATACCTATTAGTACTATCCAGTGGAACCAAATACTTTTAGACATAACCCTAATCTGTAACTACTTCACCTGGGAGTAATTTACTCTTGGTTGTCCTGTGAAGTTCTCTGATGTTTTTTACAGAATATTAGTGAATGTCAAGTGCAAACCATCACTGAATGCAGAACTCTTTCTCGGTTGTCTTTCATGTTATAGAACACCTTGGTGATTGGTGACACCACATCCAGTTTAATTGACAAACTCATTCTGTGGCTATTTTCTTATCAGTTTGAACAGTCCAATATTTGGATGATGTAAAAACTATTTAAAATGTATAACCAAGCACATTCCTCTCTCAATAAAAGCAAAATCACAGGTTAAAAGAGAAAGAGATGTGTAAACACCAGCATAGTGAGTAAGACACAGGCCCAATGATAACACTACAGGCCCAATGATAACACTACACTCCCCTGTAGTGTTATGCTGCCTTCAGCAGCATAACACTACAGGGGAGTGTTTTAGCAACAGTATTTAAGAATAGGCATTACTGAGCAGTGATAGGTAGAAAGATGTCAAACACTGCACTGGACGGTAATACTGGTGCCATATAAGTTAAAAATAAACAAAATTGTAGATGCTGCCATTTTATCTACTCCTGTAATTTATATTTCAATTTTTTTCTAAGCTAGTACCTGTTGACCCAGCAGCCCTGCACCTGTTAACACACAGTTTCATGCCTCTTTTGTGACATCACGGTAAGAAGAAATAGCTTGTTCCATTTTTAACTCCTCTCCTCCTTCAGAGCAATGAAGGGGTCGTATCTTTGCCTTTTGTGGTTCATGGGTTGTGTTGGTGACTTAACACCATGACTTTAGGGTGCACCTGGACCAGTTGGTAGGCAGGGATGAGAGTTGTCTCCTCTAAGTCTAAGGCCTTGTTTTGTAAATCGAGGTCAATCTCTGCCTCAAGTGGAGGTTTCAAGTTTCTTGGTGACCTGCTCACAAGTGAAGGTGGAGCAGAGCAGGAAATAAACAGATGGATTGGACCCTCAGTAATGCGGATGCTGCTTTGATTCGTTGCAGTGAATAAAAATCTGAGCCAAAAGACTCTTGATTTACAAGGTCTCTGGCAGAAGCAGCAGAAATTATCTTCATTCGTCTTAGGGTAAGTGGACTTGGCCTTAGACTTGAGCAGAGGAACACTGTGATCCAAGGAGAGTTAAGAGCAGAGTTCTTCTGGCCAGGGAATGCACTGATCTCACAGTGAGCTGGAGAGTGTTGTTGAGTAGGGCTGTATGTCCCACTAGATAAGCAGAAGACAATGGTTGGTGCCGAGCAACTGCAACAATGCTACTTTACCTTCAAAGACGAAAATGATCTCTGCTACAAAAAATTTGTGACATGACACTTGACACAATGGATTTGTAGAGTATAACTTCACCAGGGAAAGGGTCTGACATTCCCAAGTAAATTTTATGTTGCATTTTTTTCAACATCTCTAGAGCACTACATCAAAAAGGGGTGACTCACACATCCTTCGCCAGTTTCCTCTCTCACAAACTCTTTGCAGCTTTTCCATTTTTTTAATTTGTTTTAATAAATTTAGTCAATGGAAGTGTAAATCTTCCTCAATAAAAATGTGATCAGCCCATGAATGTTTTAAGCACAAGCATGTAAAGACATCTGTTCTTACCTACCAGATTGTTATGCAATAAATATATATATATATATATATATA
>CAEFZY010000280.1:0-10018 GCA_903066815.1 Brachyrhaphis roseni
TCTATACCCTAATTTGATACACTCTGTAACTATCCTTTTCCCAAATGCACGTTCTGTCCTTTTATCTTTCCGCCAAACCGAGCAGTCATTATCCGTTCCTGACGTCGCTTACTTTTTCCCCTTTCCGTTTTAAACCCTTTCAAAATAAAAGCATCAACAAATACTTATTTCTATAAAGAAACACAAAATACTAATAAAGTCATTTACATTTTATTTATATATATATTTTTTAAAAATTTAACTAAATTTGTAATTCTTAATATTTTCGGAAGTAACTGTAACTGAATTACATATTTTCTCATTGTAACTGTAACGAATTACAGTTACTCTTTTTTTGTAATTAAATTACGTAACGTCGTTACATGTAATCCCTTACTCCCCAACACTGGGTACTCAGTGTATTTCTGGCTGAAGTTAGTCCGGCTATTTTATGATCAGCCAAGATAGCTGTTAGCTCGTCTTTGCTCAGATTAGGTATTGGCTTGCCTCCCACATAAAAATTCTCCCCGATTCTTCAAACGTACATCACTCTCAGTGTTTCATTCCTCTTTTTGCTTCTTCTGTACTGCTTGAATTTAGAGGAAAAGCTGAAGGAAGAAGATGTTGTTTCATGAAGAAGCAGACAAAGGAGTCATAAAACTCTGGTTGGATAACCACTGGGTCTGCACTCCTCTTTCAAGATCTTTATGTGAACATAAAGGATTTCTTTTTTTTCTTATAAAACTGGTAAAAGAAGTCGAGAGCCAGTCTTGAAGGGGCTTTATGAGAACAACAAGGTGAAACTCCAACATCCCTCTGATATCAGGATGATGGATGGCTGCCATCTGAAGTTTTTAACAAACCGAAGTCCGCATTTTCCATCAAGTCGAGTCAAAATGAACGTGGCTTTTTTTAGAGAAACGGATGAATTGGCTCTCATTATGTTTATTTCCACTCCTCCCTTCAGCTGTGGGAATCCAGAGACTTGAAAGCCTGCTCATTAAAAAAAGAAATACCTTCCACAATCAAAACCCTGCTGTGTAATTTCATTGCATGTCTGTGTGATGTTTATCAGTCTTTGCATGTTAAGTGTTTTACTTGTTTATTTCTATGTATTTATAGGCCCGACAGGGAAACAATGTTCTTTGCTCTGCTTTATTCACATTACTGTGAAGGAACAAACCAAACCACCAACAAATAAACCAGTGAAGTTGAGGTTTATACTGTCTGACGTGTTCAGCCTCCGCTTGCAGTCCCTCTTAAAACTAAACACATAATGTTGGTAATAGTTGTATCATGTTGTGAATAGAAGAACACAGTAAACGCCATTTTAGTCATAAAAGTACTATTAAACTGTCATAACAACCAACAGTACATAAAATCTTTAAAGCAAATACTAATGATTGAAGTCCTCAGAGTGAAAAATGAAATCAGAAAACATTTTCAGCAGTAAAACGTTTTCACAGTTGGTTTTCCTTTTCGTGTAGTTCCACGTTGCTTTCCTTATGGATAGTAAAAGAAGTATGGATAGTACAAGAGTCTGCAAGTTATGAATGATGATGATGATAACATTTAGTGGGCGATAAATAAAAATAAGGACGAGATCTGGTCAAATGTCTTCTAAGGGATTAAATCCTGTGTGAAATAAAAATAGAAGTTATTTCTACGGAGTAGCAGAGAAGAATGCAGTGGCCTCTATTTTCTCTTTCTCCCATCTATGTATTTATATTCATATAAGCTTTTTGTTTAACAGCTTATATGTGAGGATAAACTATGATTGAGTTCTATTGCAGAAGGTCTGATAATCTTTTTTTTTGTAAACCAGAACTAAACAAAACTGTCAGATTTACTCTAAATATTACAGCTGATGAATTTCCTTTATCAGCTTGTCTGACAGCAGCGACATGCGGCGAATGTTTAGCTTTTAAATGTTATTAGACGAAAATCCACAATTTAAATCCAATACAGCTTTCCATACCTTGGACATAATCTGACTCCACAGAATAAACAAAAGCCTTCCAGAAAAAACACAACTTCTTGGCACACGCAGACAACGCTCCCGTTCCGTGTCAGCTTTCTGATGTGGATGTAATGAAATTGTGTGTGTGGTGTGTGTGTTTGTGTGTGTGGGGGTGGGTTAGGGTTAGTGTGTTCCTGTGTGAGCACATGATGGTGTCCCATGTGATTGCGGCTCTGCGGCCTCGTGTTGATCAGCTCAGGACAGATTGGCTTCTACTTCGCCGGCTGATCAAACCGCACGGCGGACAGCACAACCCGCCGGCTTCCAAGTAAGGGAAGGAAATAAGATTCTAGCGCAATCCCAGCAGGAATGCCCTCCAACAACGTGGAACAGTCATGAGAGGAAATGTTTTCCCTTTTTTTTCTCAGTATATTCAGTCTCTCACTGACCAAATGTACATGCAGCTGATTTATCAGACTTTACTGCTGTGAAAAAGAATGAGGCCCCTCACGGATTCCTTCAGCGTTTTGTTCATTGTTTTTCTAATCATTAAAGCTGCAGTATTTTTTATTTATTTTTTTTTACATATTTGTTAAAAGTGTCACCATGTCATGACAGTACAATGTGAGCCGGATAATCTGTGAAAAGATGGAGCTCCTCAGCCTCCTCTCTGCTGTTTGACGAAATGCAGAGCTCTAGTCAAAAACAGCCAATCAGAGTCAGGAGGCGGGCCTTAATGCTGTCAGTCATGCTTGTCTACATGCTGCTTCAGGTGCTGATGGCGTAGAAACAACTTAACGCTACAGAAAACCTGTTTAACCGGCGTCATCAGTGGCCAAGGCTAACTTAGGTCAATTGACCACTGCAGGCAATCAGTAGATTTTAAACAGCGATGAAATCTGGGTAGAAACTCTTCACCCAGTGTAAAATTACAGCATGACTATAAACACCTAGGTAGTTGAAGTCAGTAACCAAAACTTCAGCACAAACGTCGACCTTGATTCAACTGAAAGCTTATAACGCAGTTAAGCGTATTAGCACTTTAAATTATTTCAGAGAAAGCTTAGCGCGTTAAATGTTTCAAAGGTTAGCTATAGTGCTAATTAGCTCCACTATTAGCTCTTTAGGGGAAGTGTGCTCACCACTGGGGTTTCGCTAAGTCAATGGGATTCTTGTATTTTCTCTGGTTATCTTTGTTGGTATTGTTGGGAATTCATGTTTGTTGTTGTTGATGACGACGATGAAGCTCAATTGAATCTAACATGTTTTCACTATTTCAAATATTAATCTCTCTGTTGCTCATTTGTTCTGATGAGCGGCTCACAGAACCTGAAGTGGTGTGTTTGTGAGTTCTGTCCACATCTGAGCACACAGAACCAAAGGTTCTCTGGAACCAATTATTTTTGTCTCAAACAGAAAGGATTTTCAGGGTATATGATATGTAAACATCACCGAATGGAAAGAGGACGGTTTGGTAAACATTTCAAAAGCGGATCCGATCTGCATGCCGCGTCATACAAATGGATTTGGACTCACACAATGTGGTCAGGTTGCTTTCATTTGTCTGTTGTGGCTCATGTGTTAACACTTTCAAAAGTTCAAATTCTTGATCCTGGAGACCAAAAAGAAAAGAAAGAACGGCACCGGCCCGTGTTCTTCGCAGAAAGCAGATTTCAGAAGGAACCTTTACGTCAAAACTGACTGAATTTCTGAGTAGATGTGTAAATACACCATACAGTCCACCAAGAGCCGAGGCTGAAGGCAGGGCTGTTGTGTTACTATTGTTGGGAAATGCTGAAAACACAAAGCAAGACCAAATACAGACATTTTGAAGATGGACCCAAAAATCAGCTGGACAAATTCAGAAGGTCAGGAGAGGCAGAAATGTTTTAGAACCCATCACTCACTCAACTTCTGGCTCTGCTGGCCAGCAAAACAAACTGTCTTCACACTAACTACGACATTGCTTGTTGAAAGAGACGGATTGCTTGTCTTAACTGATTCCATTTGATGCCAAGAGTGTGACTGATGGGTCTTTCTGGCTGACCCTCACTGTGTTTTGGACTCAAAATCTTAACCTCATTGCTTTACTATTCATTATAGTGCTTTAGTATTCATTATAGTGCTTTAGTTTAGAAAAGTCTGACCATGCATTTCATGTATCATATCACCCACAGCAACATTTGCCTGAACTCTTGAACTTTTTCAACAATCATGTTTCCATCCAATTGTGATGCGAATTTATAAAATGTTGCACAGAAGAAAATGCAAATTAGGCATGTTTCCATCTACTGGTTTGAAGCTAATCTAAGGTACAAACCCACCAGTGGATGGGAAAGTTCACTACATCAGAACTTATTTGGCCAACACGTCTCTGTTTCCTCTTTTGTGCATCAACTCGCCTAAATATAAAAGCATATGTCACTCTTAGGATATTAATATCCAAAAAATATAAAAACCCTTGTGTCATTTTGATTCTACAAAATTTCGCACTACTTTGCATCGATCTAAAAGATAAAAATCTTAATAAAATGCACTGAAGGTTGTGGTTGTGACGTGAAAAAGCTCTTAAAAAAAATTCACATTTTAGCGAGAATAAGGAACATCTGACACATAATGAGCTTTATGCAGAAATATCAAAAATCCAAACAGGCAAGAAGCTTGTATTTAACCAAATGTTATTTAGAAACAGAATGCTTCCATATTTATTACACATCTTAAAAGTTTTCCTTTTAAACTTTTTGTGCTTCACACAAAAACTGAAAATTTGTGTCAGATCAAGTTCTTTGTAGCATCAATGCTTTTATTATTGAAAAGCTCATGTTTGTAAGAAAATAAATGTGTGATGCACTCGTTGCAATCTTATGTTTTTTTAATTGACCTTAAAATTGTGCAAATTGGAACTACAGAAATAAATTTGCTTAATGGAAACACAACGTGAAAAAAAAAAATGTTTAAATCACGTTGATTTTTTTGGCCGTATTGAAATTTGCGTTGTAGGAGCCAAATATACATTTTTGGAACTTCATACAAAATGTTATTTTTAATTGTGTTTCATTTGTTACTCTGCTATTTGAAAAAGATAAGCATCTGTATCATGTTTAAGTTTATTATGTGGTGCCGTTTTTTATTTGAAGGTTTTATTGGCTCTAGTGGCCTTTATTTGATAGGTAATTGACAGGAAGTTGGGTATGTGGCAAAGGTCTCAAGCCTGGGAATTGAACCTGCGACAGCCACGTCGCAGGTTTAGCCTTGGGCTAAACTAGTGAGAGCTTGCCGCACTTACAAGCGTATTTCGCAAAACTGGAACATAAACTCTTTTTTTCACATCACACAGGTCACTTTAACAACAAATGGATGTTACTCCTGGCAAAAACGACAAAGATGTCAACAGGAAGTTTTTTGTTTTTTTTAACAACTTATTGCCTGAACAAACTTATTCACTTATTATTGATTTTAATTAATTAATGGAAACACCGCATTTGTGCAATTAAGTTTTTTTTTTCAACTTTAGCGGAATATCGACAAAGTTTTGCTCACGTTCCACTTTTAACTATCTGAACTACATCCACCAAGATGGACTGGTCATCATGCAGCCTTGACTTCAACCAAATTGAACACTTGTGGAAACCTTTCAACCACATTGATTAAGTTACGCTGATTGAAGACCGGGGTGCCATCCCACAGCAGTGTGTGACCACACTAATGACCACAATAAAGAAGTTGTTCTCTCACAAAGACCTTGTTTATTAAAACAAATGCATTTATTTTAATCGCCAACGTGGCTTCAAACAATGATCGGCTCCGAATCTCCCAGGAGGATATGGGCTTTTTTATTGTCAGCGTATGAAGAATAACAGAAAGGCTAACAGATGGCAGTGAGTCCACAGTTACACTGTTAAGGGCAGGATCAGAAAAATAGGTTTAGTCATTCTTGGCCTTTGAGTGACCCCTGAGAGGGAGGGGGCAGAGACAGAAAAGATATAGAAGAAATAAAACAAGGAGGGAAAGGAAGACGGAAATGAAAACAGAGTGAGGGGCAG
This sequence comes from Brachyrhaphis roseni, assembly GCA_903066815.1. NCBI lineage: Eukaryota > Metazoa > Chordata > Actinopteri > Cyprinodontiformes > Poeciliidae > Brachyrhaphis > Brachyrhaphis roseni. The sequence continues at coordinate 5,983 of CAEFZY010000280.1, forward strand.
CGAGGGGAGGGAGAGAGAGAGCTGTAGGATAACAGAAAGGGAGAAAACAGACACGAGAGAGAGAGAAACGTACCGTAGAGCTCCTGGAACACAGACACGAAAGGAGAGAGGGGGATTGTTTCGCCGAGAAGGGCACAGTGCTGCACCTTCACCATCCTGTCTGGACTGTCAGGAGTTTATAATGCACGGACCCGGACCTGAATCCCAGACGCAACACGGAGCTGCAGCCGAGGACCCGACGCCACGACGACCATGAACGACGTCAAGCTGGCCCTGCTGGGAAGCCAGGGGGCCGGCAAGTCAGGTGGGCCACAAAAACAACTGGGATAACAGGGAAAGATAAATATTTACTTAGTTTTCTTCTCTTCTTTTTTTTTGCTTTCAAGGCAGCGGAAACCTAGAAACCAGTGAAAAATGTATTGACGTAAATAGATGATTTTAGACGAGAACTAATTGTAACTTTTGTGACATCTGGGTAATAAACCAGATTCTCCTTCTTATTCCTGAGATGGAAAGAATAAAATAGATCTTTTTTTGTTAACTAGATAATTTTTTTCTGCTTTACTTATAAATGTAATGTAATATTTTCAAAATGCAGAAAAAGAAAACATATGAGCAGCAACAGAATGTACACTAGACAGTCATTCTGTCTTCAGGAAAACATTTGCTGTGTTTGTCTGAGAGATGCTGCTGGAAACTTCAGCTAATTAGCGATCAATTAATTAATCACTAATGACTCATCGCACTTGACACCATTGCTGCCTGTTCTTCCCAAGAGGCTGAAATCTGTCATTCTGATTTTAAAGCGAAACAAATCTGCTCTACTGATCAAATTAAATCCAAACATGGCATTTATTTTTTTGATCATTTTAGCTGTTTAGTTTTTCAAGAAACTGCATCTTTTTATTCTTGTATAATTTCTTTATTTTTTTTCCACTTACCCCTTAGACCTGGCAGTAATGCGTTTTCTTCTTAAATCAACTGTTCAGATCTGATAAGATGAATATATTTTATATGGTTTGCATTAATCTTGTTTGTTTATTTTGCTTAGAGCTCCTTGTTTAACTCTGCGATGCGTTTTACGTTTTCTCATCTAAAACCTTTGAGGGTGGCTGCAATATAACAGCAATGAAAATAAGTAAAAAATTAAAAATAATAAGAATGAAGGTAGGACATTTTGTATTTGGAATTTAATTATGTCATTGAAATTTCTCTTGCAACACTAAATTAATTACTATTGTCAAGGAAAGAATATTCTTTGTGTTCTTCTTCATTGCTTTAATAATAATAATAATAATAATAATAATAATAATAATAATAATAATAATAATAATAATAATAATAATAATAGTCTAGTAATAATTAGGATTCTTTTGCAAGTTGACAGTAGCACTTCGTTTTTCTGGATTCTTGGCATACCTGGTGGTCTTTATCTTCACTGATGTCATTATTAAAACAAAAGTAAAACAGAGGAATTTTTGCCGAGTTCGACTAGATTCATCGACTGGCATGAACCACATTTTGACCCAGGTCTATGTGGAAGGTTTCAAACTTCACATGCAGTGGAGACCAAAATATTTTGTTTTGCAAAATGAAATCGTTCCAATTTTAATCAAAGAGAAGTGGAAGAAAAGCATCCAGCAGCTGGCTCCTCTCTCAAGCCCCCGCCGCTCCCAGCAGGCTTATTCCAGTTCTTAGAGTCTTTACTTTTCTGCTCGATAACACTTTACCCTACCCCTCACTTCAACCTTAATCACAAACTACAACATTAGTTTGTAACGTGGAAGGCACAGTTTAGAGAGCTGATGGGTAACGGCCAAACTGGCCAGTAGGGGGTTTGGAGCTCGATGATACCAATATTTGTCCAACTGTGAGGACAGAGAAGAAATTGGATATGTTTCATTTCTGTATTGGACGACTGGAAGTGGCAAAAACCTGAAATGACTTCAGACTGTGGAGTGGTGACTGGTAAACAGCTATAACTAGCACGAGCAAACTACTAGCTAGCCACTGTTGAGTTTAATGTGTGATTGTTCTCTCAGTATACAAAACAAACTTTTTATTGGTTTATATCAGAGGTGGGACCAACTCACTGTTTTGCAAGTCTCATGTCTGGAGCTTGAAATTTTAAATCCTTTCGAGTCGTTTTTTTTGTTTGGTTTTTAACAATGTTCCAATTATGCTAAATGTAAATAATAGACCATGTGTTCTTTTTAAAATTAAACACGCAATGCACTCATTGCAAATAAAGCCCAGTGGTTTTGAATTTGGATGTGATGGTAAATTAAATGTCTGTCAGTGAGGTTAAATCTACAGCCAATCTCAGTATTGATAAAAACATGTTGTGTGAATCAAGCTGGCCAGAATCACCAACCAAGACACAAAATAATGTGTCTTTATCATCCAGAAACACTCAGAACTACCCCGCAGCGTTAAATTCAGGATCCTTACAATTGTAAAAAAATTTTATTTTTACAGCAATTTCTGAAGGATAGCAAAGTTACTGTATTTTGATTTGTTTGAAATCCACTTGGAAATGGATTTTGTGCAACGACCATCACTCTGCCATTTGAAGAGTTATAACTGAGAAAACAGTAGAGTTAATGCACTGACTGCAGTAAACAATCTATTTATTGTCAATATAATTTCCCAACATAGATGTCTTCAAATACACCCACAGAGGTCAGAGGTCGTAACAGTAACTGAGCGGCCTATATCGGAGCTGTGACTGTGGAGGGTCTGTACCCTCTGCACTCTGTTCCTGCATGCTTGGGTCCGTTCGTTACAATTTCTGCTCTGCTTGTTGTGCTCTGTGCTCGGTTTTGTTCTCGGCTGCTTCGGCCTCTCTGCTGTGACAGCGACAAGAACTTACGAAGCGCTAAAGCACAATGAGATGTAAGCCCTCGGGGTCTTTTCCGAATTGAAATGACATTGTGCGTGTGTGCGTGCGTGCTGAGGCCTACCGTCATTAATGTTCTGTTCTGGGACCCTGGCCCAACAATTGAAACTTGTTGTCTGTGGGACCAGAACCGGCCCCCGGTCAGTCGGTTTCATGTGGGCGTGAATAGACCCGCTCGTTGTGCCAAACATGCACACAAAACTTTTCCAGCAAAGCGTCGTGGCCTGTTTGATGTGGAGCTAAAGGTTTTCACCGTTCCAGTCCCAGAAACGGTTGGCTCTGTGTTGGGCCTGCGCAGATAAATGAAGAGTTTTTTTCACACCTCATTCCTTCACCTGTGAGAAATGAGACCTTAATGATCCTGCGCTTCATATTGTTGCTGTTTTTTTCTTCTTCTTCTGTTTCCTCCAGCTGTCCTTGTGCGATTCTTGACCAGACGCTTTATTGGTGAATACGCCTCGAATGCAAGTAAGTGTTTCCAGATTTCAGAAAGCCTTTTGCTTTTAAAAGCTTTAGTAGAAGACCATAAATACCGAGCGCTGCTATCAGATACAGATTGGTGAAGGTCGTTTCACCTCTTTATCGTTTCGGTTGTTTCCTTTGTCTGAAAAATGTCTCTTATCCAACCTGAAACCTGATGACCTAAGGTATTTTCTTTCTGATGGATTTTGATGACTTTTAAAAAATTACCAATCCAACAGAAACTACTCAGAATTAATTTGGTGCGATCAGTTCATAATCTTAAATTTTTACAGAAATCAGCTTTACCAAACAATCATGATTAATGGGAAAGGACATTACTTGAAGTTTTCACCTGCCCATCATAAAACTCAATTACCGTAATTTCCGGACTATAGAGCGCACCTGATTATAAGCCGCACCCAGCACATTTCAAAGGGAAACCCCCTTTTGTACATACATAAACCGCACCGGTCTATACGCCGCATGTGCTTACATACAGACGGTACAGAGGAAAAGTTTTTAAAGTTTTAATAATATACCTTAGCTTTTCTTTCCAAACTGGCTCTTTGCACGTAAGCTTCTGCGTTGGGGTTAAAGCGGCTCAATTCTTTCCCATCTATTGAAAACGGCACTTTACACCGGGTGTTTGCAGGGCTTTTCCAAGGTAACAATTAA
>CAEFZY010000288.1:0-40000 GCA_903066815.1 Brachyrhaphis roseni
GCTGCTGAAGCTAACCCTGCTAACGCTAGAGGTGCTAAATGTGCTGAAGCTAACCCTGCTAACGCTACAGGTGCTGACGCTGCTGAAGCTGCTGAAGCTAACCCTGCTAACGCTAAAGGTGCTGAAGCTGTTGAAGCTACAGGTGCTAAAGCTAATGCTAGTGTTTCATAGTGAAACTGACATAACTAGGTTTTATTTAAACCCCAGAATACCAGGAAGCCGTGAAAACCTGCAGCAGCCGCAGTTTATGACGCGTTTGGATGTTTATTCAGATGGAGAAGAGAGAGGAAAGTTTTCTGATAATTAATAATCAGTGAGTTGTTGGAGTGGGGTTTTTTTTAACAAAAATATGAAGACAAGTTTGAATTTGTGCAAATATTCAGGGGAATTGAAATGGGAAGCTAATTCTAGCGAGCCTCTGTAGCGCTGCCCTGAAGGTAAAAGACTAAAGTGTCCAGAATGTGTGGGGTCTGCAGAGATGTTGGCTGACGTCCTCGATGTAGGGAAGATCCGAACGAGCCCTTGAGGTCCAACAGGTTTGGTTTAACTACTCAGTCCATCTGAACATCAAGGTGACATCATGCTGCCACCGCCGTGCCTCAGGACCAGAGAACTGAAACTCTTTCATTGCTGCTTCAGCTAAAAGAAAAAAGACTTTCTGAGTGGGATTTGTCTGCATGTTGGCTCCAGGAGGTGGAACCAGTTTCAAACAACCTGCTAAAGAGCTGAAAGAAAAATAAACTTTTAAAAGATTTGTCTGCAGACCAGAGGATGCAGCAGACTGGCGTATTTTCCTTCTGTTATATTTGTACTTTAACTGAAATGAACAATATGCAGCAAAAAAAGGAAAGTGCAGAGAAAGTGAGTGGCTGCTCTCATAAGCTACTTGAGGGGAGATTTAGGAAATTACAAAGGCTAAAGATGTTAATGCCTCCATTACAGCAGCTGAAATGCCATTTTCCCTCCTGCATAAATCACAGATATTTTTAACTTTAATTGCTTGGCGCTATCAGCAGAGGTATACATCTTGACAACTGCGAGCGCCGGCCTCCCCTGGGAAAAGAAAGGAAAATTAAGAGGCAGCAGAAGAGTCGCTGCTGCAGCATGGTGCCACCCAAACCGCCACCGCAGCGACCGCGTGCCGTCGTCCAATCAGCAGCCGGTCTGCAGGAAGTGACCTCTGGTAAAGAGTCGGAGGTGACCGTCCGCCACAGCTCATCTTTTACAGGCGACACAAACGATGAAGCAGCGATAAAGATAAAATACAGCTGAGCTGATGAACGAGGATCCGACCTCCCTGACCCGCCATACAGCCAGAGGAGGTCAGAGGTCAGAGCGGGGGGATTTATGGCGACTGCCAGCTTCAGGAACAATGTCTGCTAAGAGTTTACGCTCCTCACTGTTCAGCTGCCGTCCAAACAGAGGCAGCGTCAGCCCCAGATATTGACTCTGACCTCTGACCCCTGAAGGAAAACCAACCCAACAATTTCTTTCCATGGAGCAATAAAAATAAAACGTTGGGATGATCCTGTGATTTACAGCAGCAGGCCGGCTTTTAGAGCTGGCTTCAGTCTACAGCCGGGGTCAGGAGTTCACAGCCATTATTAGCTTTAAGCTAGTCATTAATGGACCACATGACTGAATGAACTGTGAGCTGAGCACCGCTGACTGAAACGTCAGATAATATAAACCCTAAAGCAATAATTATAAACATTATTTATGATCAGTTTGGTTTGTGTTAAAGAATTTATCCTTGGAGAAAATAAAGTCAAAGATACGCTAATGCTAAAGCACTATATCAACATGGCATTTAGCAGAAGCTAATGCTAAAGCACTATATCAACATGGCATTTAGCAGAAGCTAATGCTAAAGCACTATCCTTATATGGTATTTAAGGGAAGCTAATGCTAAAGCGCTATATCAACATGGTATTTAGCAGAAGCTAATGCTAAAGCACTATCCTTATATGGTATTTAAGGGAAGCTAATGCTAAAGCACTATATCAACATGGCATTTAGCAGAAGCTAATGCTAAAGCACTATATCAACATGGAATTTAGCAGAAGCTAATGCTAAAGCACTATAGCAACATGGCATTTAGCAGAAGCTAATGCTAAAGCACTATCCTTATATGGTATTTAAGGGAAGCTAATGGTAAAGTGCTATTCAAAACAGTATTTAGCAGAAGCTAATGCCTAAGCACTAAATTCAACAATGTTGACATGTTATTTCACCCTAAACAGAATCAAGTTTTTACATTTTTCTGTGTATTTTGCGCTTCAGGAAGTGATTCTTTCACTCATGGCTTCGGTTTTATAGTTGTTCAGTTTTGCTAACTCTGTTGCTAATGTTGCCTAATTGACTAGAGAAAGAATTCAGACATCAGTAAACATTAGAACTACAGCAGTGCATTCTGGGTAGTCATTAACTGCACTGCATCACGGGGAGGAGAGGAAACGGAACTGGTCTGTAAACAGACTCCAAAATAAGAGCATGAATATAAACATTGAAAGCTAAATGTTCAACACTGTCATGTTGAAGTTTAATCAACTGAAAGTTTGAAAATCAGCCAAGAAAATTAGAATTTATCTGGAAATAGTTTAGAGGAAGCTAAACGTTTTCAAAGTTAGCTCTGGAGTTAGCACACTGCTGTGACGTAGTAGCATCCGGACGGGTCCGGGTCCGAGTCTGGGTCCGGGCCCGGCGGGTCTGCCGTCCGGCCCGGTAACCGGTTCTGATAGCTGGACCCGGCTGAGAAGCAAAGATGTGGTTCTGGTACCGTTGATGCTGCTCCTGTCGATCGTGTTGGTGTCGGACGGCCAGAAGGCGTGTTCTCCCCGACCTGCAGGGCAAAGGTCAAAGGTCAGCACAAACAGAACCAGCAGAACTAACAGAACCAACAGAGCCAGAACCACAACCAGCAGAACCTGAGTGACCGGTTCTTTCCTGACCCGTTGGATCTTATGGAAACCATTTGGACTTTTCAGAATCGCTGTTTGTGATTCTGGACGTTCTGATCGGGTCCAAAGTTTCAGTTTCTGGAAAAGCTGCAGATTTTTTCTGTTTTGATCTGCAGGTTTATTTTCTCCGTCCGTCTCATTGATCTCCACATTCTGATGGTTTTATTAACAGAAATAACTGAATAATTTTCCATCGGCTCGTTAAAACATTTACCTCCATCATCAGGAAGAAGATTTACGTTCAGTACTTTTATTTTAAGCGTCATTAGCTCTCGGTTCCGGCTGCAGGCTGATCACCGCAGAGAGTCCTGGAAGAAACCTGGTTTCTGTCTGCCGCTTTCAGAGCCGGAAACTCCGGCATCGTTCCAAACAGCTTATCTGTTGTTCACATGAGCTTCTACTTTCACATGAGCTTCTACTTTCACATGAGCTTCTACTTTCACATGAGCGTTTACGCCGCTGCTACCTGCAGTTATTTAAAGTGACGGCGCTCTGTAAAACCTCTTTCTCACGCCGGTTTGACTTTCAGCTCAGAAAGCTTTCAGATGTTGAAGTATTTTGTTTAAATGAGGCTGAAATGGACCAGAACCAGAACCAGAACCTTTGAGCTGAACCAGGAAACGCCTCAGGCAGGTCAAAGTGTTGCTGAGGGATGAGAGGATCAACTAAATATTTAACAATAGAAACATGCTTAGCATCATTCTTAGTGCTGCCATGTAAGGCTGATGAAATGTCTGAAGGGTTTTTCTACATTAATAAACATGTTTTTATTATTTTATTATTATTATTAGGTTTCAAGGCTCATTTAAAGAAAAGACTATTAAATTATTGCTGTTAAATCTGGGATGTTTTTCTTCTGAACTCTTTAACTGGTCATGAATAAAGAGACGTTTTGAATTAAATAAATAGTTTATATTGTAATTTGTGGAATTCAGAGAAATAAAATCTGTGAAAAAATGTATGAAATTGTGAAATGTGAAAAAGTGTTTCAAATAAAGTCAGAGGAAACTACAAGAAGAGAAAATATCTTTTCTGTGGTTCAGGCTGCGAGATAGTGAGAGAGAGCAACCCTTTCATCAAGTAACAGGAAGGCAGAGCTTCTGAACTTTTAGCCTGAACATTTCTACCAACACTTAGTTTCTGTTAGTAGTTTAGTTTCTGTGAGGATACAGAAACTAAACCTAATGTCATAAAATCACTAATAAAGAAAAGAAAGAAACAGTAAAACTGAATATTTCATCTCAAAGTGTTAGTAAACTTCATCTCATGCTGTAACTTCAGGATGAACTGATTGGTAATCTGAGCCAATATCGATATCCGATATTAATACTACTAATATGGCCGACAACTGATATTTATTGTCTTAATATAATGTTTTGGAAACAAACATTGTTTATGTCATCCCAGGTTTACTTATCGGACCGATACCGATATGTTAAAGAAATCGGCTGATTCCGATGCTCATTCCGATATATCGTACATTCATAGTCTGATCATTTCAAGCTGATTTCGTCCAGATATCAGCTGAACCGTTTTCTCTACAACCCAACCATCGTTACTCTTTAGATTTAACATCAAACTTGGCAGCGAAGCGCTAAATGTTGCTAAAACAACCAGAATGTTTCCTCTGCAGCTCTGCTGATGACGCTCTGCTGTTGGTTTCAGTCCAGCCAACAACAGACTGAGATTCTGCTTCACAGTGATACTGAAACTCATTACAGTTTAGATTCACAGGCTGCAAACCGGCGTTTTTATTCCCAGCCTTCATGTCAGACTAGACACGTTTCTGAGCGCTCATTAGCACCAAGCTGTGTGTTTGTTGATGAATGAACTCGGTGATGGGAAACTTAATTACATCTGAGTTCAACAGATAAACTTCAGTATGGTTTCAAAAACAGCTCACTGCCATTACTTCTTCTTCTCTGCTTTTTATTTGCCTCTCTGAAAGGATAAGTTATTGTGTTGCTTAATTAACGAGCTTTTTTTTGCTTCGATTCACAGAAACAATGTTGTTTGGATAAATTAGAGAAACCAGATGAGCTGCTTCTCTGCTCCCTTCAGTGTTTTTATTTTTGTGTGAATGGTTTCCTGTGATGATGTTGGCAGCTTTACTCCAAACGAAGGAATGTAATAAATGTCCCTTTAATGTCGTTTAGTCTGGTTTTTAGTCATCTCTGGAATACAATCACATTAATACATGAATTGTTTCTCACTCCCTGAAGTTAAATCAGACCAAACTTCTTGTTTTATTAAACAAAATGAATAAATTATTTCTATCAGAAGACATTTCATTTAATGATTGAAAAATGCTCTTGCTAAGTTTCCTGGAGTTTGCAAATAGGAATAGAAAAATCTGTGATTGACATTAAAAGTTAATTTACTTTCCAAAAATAAATTTAAGACTTTTGTAGAACCTTTATTAACTTTAAGGCCTGTAGCTCCACAGAAATGTACAAACTTCCTCCAGCCAACTGGAGATTAATTTGCACTTACCCACCATAGACCACAAAAAACTAGCTAACAGCTAGCAAGGTTCTGTTAGCAGTGGGTTAGCGGTAGCTTCAACTGCCTTGAGTCACAGGATGAAGTGAAAATGTCCGAATGTGACTCGGAGAGAAATCTCCCGCAAGAAAAAAAAACATAAAATGTACACGATTAAATAGTCAAGACAAAATTTAAGATATGTGGTTAACAAATTAAAGGTCAATAAACATTTTAAAATCTATTTGATATATTTTAAGGCCTTGATTTAAGATGATTGAATTTAAGACCATTACAGATAAACTTAAGATTTTTTTATCTCCTCATAAATGTACAAACTTCATCCAGCCATCAGGCAGTAAACATAAAAAGTTAGCTAGCCAGTTAGCAAGAAAAAAGGCACAGAATATGTAACTTGAATAACTTCTTTTTAAATAAATGTAAGACATTTTAAGTCTGTTTCGTACCTTGATCGTTGGCCATCTTGTCTGGAAGCTCCACTGGAACAGCAGCAGAAACAAACGAATCAGAAACAGAAGAATCAAAAAGTCGCCTGCAGCCTCTGGTTCAAACCTGACTGACCTTTAGCCGTCCTGAACTGCACCGGCTCTGACAGAGGTCCCACTCCTTTGGCGTTTTTGGCCTGAATCCTGAAGTAGTAAACGGTGTCGAGGTTCAGATCCACGACCTGGTGGGTCAGCCGGTCGCCGCTGATGGCCTCCATCACCCAGTCGTCGATCGGCATGTTCTTATCCAGGGTGTAGTACAGGATGTAGCCTGCGAGACGTTAGCAGATTTAATAAGTTGTTTGGAAACCGATGTAGAGAAAGTTTAATATGTGGCGGCATCTGGTGTGTGTGCTCTACTGGATGTTCTGCGCGGCCTGCCGGGTTGTTTGATTCGTCCTGCGGGACGCGCCGGGAGCAGAACAGCTCGTTAAAAACAAACAGGACTGAACTGAAGCCCTCAGGAAGAGAGCAGGAACAATGGAGGGGAAGGTTTCATGTGGAGTGGCAAACTACTCAAGTCTTTACTCTTAGACAGTTGCCTCCCAATATTTACTAACAGAGGCAGAAAGAATGAGCAGAAATGAAAAGGGGTGTGTGTTCTGATGTGAGTTAGCAGCGGCTGTTGGACCTGTGATCCGTCCGTTCGCTTCCATCGGCGGCTGCCAGCTGATGAGAACGGCACGAGGGCGTCCTTCCCGACTGATGACCGTCAGATCTTTGGGGGCGGAGCTTGGAGCTGCCAATCAGACATGGAGACGGGTCAGAAAAATACAGAAATGATCTTTTCCAGGGGTGTGAGACGGAGTTCCTCAGGGTTCTGTTCTCAGTTTAATTCTTTATACGTTTCATTTTCTCATAATGTTCTTCAATCATTCAGTTCTAGGAATGAACAAAATGTTATCAATATCTGTATCAGGCAGTTAGTTATTTTTTAGCATATTGACCGATGTTAATGTCCGTCTTGTTGTGTTTTAGCAGAGAAGCAGCGCAGGAGGTGCAGTTTCATTTAATCCAATAATTAAAAAAACCAACAACAAACATGATTCCTAAGGGAAATTAAATGTCGTCGTAACTCATATATTCAAAGAGTTGCTGTGGATGTTGGTACTATGAACAGGAAGTACTTGCAGTAGCAGTCGGTCTCACAACACATCTGAAGAGGCCTCTGACTGAAGACTGTTGTTAGCCTGACAGTCTCATGCTAACAACTAAACATCCAGGAAGCATTTCTGATGAAACTATCAGTTCCTTTGCTTCTGCTGCTCCTCTTTAGATCCCATCTGGCCGTTTGTTTAGAGAGATGTTGGAGTAGGGGATACGATGAACTTCCTCCTTCTCTCTCCTCATCATCCTCTGAAGAATTTGAATTAATTGAGTTACAACAACATTTATTTTCCCTGTGGGATTAATAAAGTATTTCTGAATTTGAATTAAGATGCTCCCAGCTGTAAAAACAACACCTGGTTGCCATGGCTACACATCATAACGACTGTCTGAAAGCTAAAAAAGCAAGAGCAGAAATCCTCCCACCTGCATGGTATCCAAACTACCTCAAACTTTATTACTTTAACTGTGGTTTTTGCCTTTTTGTTAATTCTGGTTGTGTTTTGGGGTCAAACTGAGGGGCAGCTGAGCAGAGCTGAGGCGTTCAGGTGAAAACGGCTCTTTGAGTGATCCCGCCCCGCTGTGAGGTCCAGTTCAGGTGACGTGTGGCTTCCAGGCAGCTTTTTATTCCAATAATTTGCAGCGTTTTAATGAGTGTGAGGCTTTCATTAACTTCCCAGTCGGGCTGCTCCCGCAGTGAAAATGTCAAGCACTCCCTCTCCACCTCCTTCTGACCTCCTCGTCTCCATGGAAACCAGATGGCAGCCTCTATCGGACCTTTCCTAAGTGCCTTCTTTATGAATTTCCTTCAGCGACAAAAAGCAGCGCTTCGTTTTTTTGAAGTTTCCCGGCAGGACGCGGCTCAAAGCTCGCATAGCGACGGCGTCTAATGAAACCGCTTGTTAAATCTGACACTCAGAGCTGGAGGAAATTACAAGTTCCAGCTGAGTCCGTGAGTGATGGTGACAACCTGTACTTCTCCTAAACACAGCCGGGAAAGCACTGCTTCCAGGACTCGGACCAGAAATGATTAACAGCTCATAATCAGCGCTAATAGCTGACCTGACAAATCATCCCTAATAATGCAAATAGTGATAATAACAAAGTTCTGGATTAATCAACACATGGGTTAGAGGATAAACACCATGGGAATGTGTCGGACACCCACACTGCGCTTTCAGGAGTTAAAGTGAAGCTTTTAGCAGGAATCCAGACGCTCTAATGGCTTCAGTTTCATCTTCAAGTTACTGATGAAAAGAACGAAGCTTTTATCAGAGTAATGCATGAAATAAAGAGCTTTACAGCAGCTCACAAAGTAAAAGCTTTAAACCGAAGGTCTGAACATTTGATTCCATCTAAAATGGTTTCCTTTGAAACGTATATATTTGAGCGTAATAACTGCATATGATGGCTGCAGTGAACTGGAAGGAATGTAATAAATGATTTAAATTTAACTGAACCATCTGTTTCTAGTACAGTAACAACATTTCAAACTTGATATCATTTATGACACTGGCAACATTTTCTGAGTGCTGAAAAAATATTATTAATTACAATATGATTCATTTTTACTCCCATAATTAAAATAACAATTAAACATATTAAACTTTATTTAAAAATATTATTTTCCTGTTTGTAAAGAGTAGACAAGGTAACAGAGTAGAAATATTAATAAGAACCTCTAATTGACTGAAATTAATTAATTTAACTATAACTGCTTTTCTTCCTTTTGTTAATTTATTTTGATGCAAATCTTATTACTGAGAGAGAAATAAAGAGTAATTCTAAAAGAAAGCTTGATCAGAATAAATGTGAAAATCTAGATTTTTAATCAAAATGAATTATTTTGATATTCTTTATATTCTAGCTATTTGAGTTAAAAGTCATATTTTTGTGTAATTTTGCAGGCCAGAGTTTAGAAACAACCTTCAAAAGTTGAATAAAAACACTTTTAGTTACATGTCTGTGTAACAAAGCAAAACGATTTTAGATATTAAAGCTAAACAGCAGCAGGTACTTCTGAATCTCCTGTAATTCATCCTTCAGATGTTTTTCTGAAAACGACTCTTCTCTGTTCCTGCTTGACCTGCAGACCCTTTTCTGAAGCTCTTATCTCCAACATGTGGCTCTCAACAGGTCTGTTGTCTATTTTTACCAGGGAAGCAGCGGTGCTACAAGCTGTGATAAAGGCACACTCCTTCTTCTCTGTTGCTGTGAAACTGTGCTGTTTTGTTGTGAGAGATTGTCTGTTTAAACCTCCTGAGTCGGCCGATCAGTGACAGACTGAGTGGACTCGCTCCATCTGCTGACTCTGAATGTCAATGTATTCCAGCGGGCCGCCGGGAGCCGCTGGGCTAATGCCGTTCACGCTTAATTGGGTGACAAATCCGGCAAACACGATTGTATACATCCTGAGAGGTGGAAGCGTGACATTTTGATTCCGGCCGGCAGTTGTTGCAGACAGTCGTCGTGTTGTTGCCGGGGAGAGCGAGGGAAGTTTATGATGATTCTTCACTGAACCAGAACGTGTTTTCAGTCCATTGTTAAACTCCTTGTTAAAAATAATTGCTGTTCAGGAAGAAAATTCTGCAACTCATTGTTTTTGTTGCACCTGTTTTTTTCCTGAAAGCTGCTGCGGATCATAATTTACCTCTAAACAGAAAACGGAGAACAGAAAGCAACTTCAAAGCAGGATTTCTGCAGGATGTACATGAAAGATTCATCTCTTTGTTCCGTTTAATGCCAGTAGATGAAAACAGTTCATTTGTTTCAGCTTGCACTTGTTTCAGATCATCAAACAAATGTTAATGTCAGGCAAACCCTCAAGAAAATCACTTACAGAACTGTCTGACATGAAGTAGGCTAAAAGTTATCAAAAAACAACACATAGCCTCAGTCTGACTCAAGATCTTCAATTCACTGAGAGTTTAGAAAGCCATACAGAACCAAAGTATCTTCATCATCCCAAAAACCTCTGGGAAAATAATCTGTGGAGCAGCTTGGTGCTAACTAAACCCTAAATCAACTTCTGCTCTGGTGTGACGCTAATCGATCTCTAAAAATCAAACTCTGGTCCTCCAGACCTCAGCCTGGGTTCGGTTGACCTGAACGCTGGTGCGGCTCAAATGCATATGTGAACGTCAAGAGGACCAGAGACCGGTCCAAAAGCAGGAAGTGGACAGGGCATTCTGTGTAAATACAAAAGAAGACCAAACCTGCTAGCCTAGCGCTAGCAGGAGAAATGGCTTGTGGTCTTTAGCCAAAGACTAAAGAGAAATCCTCCAACTGCTGAAATCTGACACCTCCATTTTAGTTTCTATTTGATGAAGAAGGAAGTTGTACTCAATGGTTTTTGTGTCATTTCCCTCAGTGGTTTTTGGTGCAGCGCCCCCACAGGCCAGGAGGGGAACAGGTTGATCAAAGGGTTTGGAAGTTGAGATCATAATCACTTTTCTTGGATGGATTTATTCCCTGAATAAATTAAATCATTATTTTAAAACTACCTTTTGTGTTTACTTAGGTACTGTTTGTTTTGATAATCTGTAACATTTAAATGTGACAAAATAAGAAATAAGTTGCTTTTAAAACCTTTAATGTGAACATTTTTAATAAAAGAATTAAAATATTCCAACTTCTGGACAATAACTGGAGATGTGAGCTTCCCCTGAGAGTCGTACCTGCTTCATACGTCGTGGCGTGGGCCGTCATACTCCAGGTGCTGGACCTCCGACCTTTGGTTACCATGACGGCGAACTCGTACATGGTGTTGGGTTTGAGTCCGGTGACGGTGTGGCTGAGAGCCGTGGTGTCTGCAGACTGAAAACACGGGTCTTAATTTTAATAAACCAAGTCTGAGGATCCAGATTTCAACCTTTAGAAACGTCAGCAGACTTTCAGAAAGTTTCCACCTGAGGATCTGATTTCCAGCGTTTCATGTTCATCGACGAGGTGTGAAGAAAATACATCAGTGACAAGATGTGAAGAAATTAAGAATATTGTTTTTATTATTTCCTCTGCTGCTTCCTGTGAAGGTGAACCAACTGCATCGATTTATTTTATTAGTTTCAGGTTTTATTCAACCTTTCTGAATATTACAGTTATGGTAGAGGTCAGAGGTCAAAAGAAGTGTGTTATATGAAAATGACTGGGTGAGTCAGGTTTCTACAGTTATTAATAATCAGGTTTTATGGCAACACAAACAAAAATGATTCCGTTAGCTGGAAACAAATAAAACAAGATTTCATTAAAAAAATTCAGAAAAAAAAGAAAAAATTAAATTATTACCATCCAACATATGTTAATCCATCCAACTATCAGTTATCTATGCATTCAATAATTCATCCATTCATCCTACAAACCATCCAACTGGGCCGATGTACTACTGAGGTATGTATCTGTTTTGGTCATGTGGTCTGTTTTGGTCATGTGGTCTGTTTTTGGTCATGTGGTCTATTTTTGGTCATGTGGTCTNGTCTGTTTTTGGTCATGTGGTCTGTTTTTGGTCATGTGGTTTATTTTGGTCATGTGGTCTGTTTTTGGTCATGTGGTCTGTTTTTGGTGATTTGGTCTGTTTTTGGTCATGTGGTCTATTTTTGGTCATGTGGTCTGTTTTTGGTCATGTGGTCTGTTTTTGGTCATGTGGTCTGTTTTTGGTCATGTGATGCAGGTACCTGAAGCACCGATATTAACATTACATATAAATATTGGCCCAAACTTTCATATTGTTGAATAACTAATAATTAACCCGTAATTCTTTCTTCCTAAGATGTCAAAAGAAGCATTATATGAAAATGACTGAAGGAAGCAGATTCTGTTTCCTTCAATAAATCTGAGGTGAAAGTGCAGCTGACCAGACTGCGTTGTGGTTTCACTGGGTGAAGCCGGTCCAGTCGTCGGCTCTGACCTCATGCCAACACAAAGTGTTTAAAGTACAGCAGGCTCTGCATGTGGAGCAGCAGCAGGTTGTGGAGTTGCCCATTGTTCAGCAGAAACATTAATCAGCTAAAGTCAAAGCACAAGCAGCGTGAGCAATTAATCGTCCTGGAAACCAGAGCAGGTTTGGGCCGCATGCTGCTGCTGCCGGAGGAGTTTCTCTGAAACAACGTTAGCCTGAACTCACCTTGTACTTTCCGCTGGTCGAGACGCTGGACTTCCACTTGACGGAGTAGTACCGGACCTCCGACGACTTCTGGTTCTTGGTCATGGAGTTGTCGGCCCAGGAGACGCGGACCGAGTCCGAGGACAGCGCTACGGCCTGGACTCCTACTGGGGGGATCATGGGAGTGCTGGTGTCTGGCATGGGAGTTGGGAATTTATCAAAGAGGTGGAAAAGGTCGTCCTCTAACGGGTCAATGGGGTCTGATTTACACCGGGGTAAATTAACACAGTCATGATGGTGTACAGGCAGAAAGGAGGTGAAAGGTTGAGGATGAGGACAGGAGACAACAGAGGAGGAGATGATGAAGAGATGAAGAGGAGGGGAGGAAAAAACCGGAGAGAAAACAGGGAAAGAGTAAGAGGTCTGAGACAAAAACAGCCAATCTACAACAGGAAGAGGAGCCACTGACCGCAGGATGGTGGAGATTAAACACCCCAACATGACTGCCAATTATTAACACCTGTCTTTACGTTGAAGGGTTTCCTGTTGGTCAGTGGCTCTGGCCGGTTAGAGACAACATGCTGCCATCAGCTGCTTCCACCGTTTCCTTCTGCTTCCCTTCAACCAGCAGCCAAACGTCAAAACGTTTCATCTGAGGTTCTTCAGGCTCTGAGGAGTTTCAACTCAGAATTAAAGCAACTTAACTCACATCTGTGACTCCTTCATTTGTAAAAGACTCCTGGAGGCTTTTTACATTTATTTATTTAACTTCTCTTTTACCAGGCCAGTTAACAAATTGTGATTTTCAAACACAACAACAGTTCTACTCATTCCCACAAGAACAAAACTAATCATCCTAAACCATTGGATCTCTCTTTATTCATTTATTCACTCTTAAAGTCTTTAGTTTATTCTGACTTTTACAACTTTAAAACTTACAAATTAAAAGAAATCTTATCAATTAAAAGCTCCGTTCTGCAGGGTTTGAAACTGTTATTGTTCCCTGAACTAAATCGACTCCCTGAAAACCTGAGATGTCTGGAAACTGTTGGATCCTTTAAACATTGTTTTGTCTTGTTTTTTGTTTATAAATGTATAAATGATTATTTTATGAATGTGTTTAACCTTTCACCTGCAGCATAAATGAACCTGTCTTGTCAGAAGAGTTTCATTAGTGGAAGAAATCTGAGAGCAAGTTGCTCAAACATGCAAATGTTTTCTGAAAACGAGAAAAAGTGTCAGAATACAAAGAAATACTTTTGGTAAATCTTCAGAAAGCCTGAAGAAGTATTGATCAAGAATTCATTTATTTAACCTTTATTTTTGATGAAATAAAGGTAGCAGAACATAAAGCATGTTCAGTCCAGTCGTTTGGACCTGATGCAGGAGGAAACACCTGAAGGCAGCGAGGAGACAGAGAGACCGATCGAACAAGCTGCTCCGCTCAGCCTGGCTCTGTGACCTTTGAACTACAGACAACAAAACCTGCTGCAAGCGAAACATCTGCATTACGTTCAGCGTTTTCCACTTCGCCACGACTCAAGGTTATTTTTAGTCTCCTGCATTTATTAAATAAAAAGGCCAGAAGGGAAGCTGAGCGTCAGGAATGCAGAATAAATCATCTGATAAAACGTTTGAGAGACTGAATGACGGCGAGTATGAAACACAGGGATAAAAACTCAATAGAAATAAAGAAAAAGAAGATTTTACAACAAAAAGACAGAAAATATTGGTTCTTTAGCATTAATATTAAAACAAATAAACACAAACACACATTATTTTGGTAATTTTTTATATTAACCTTTTATTCTTCCACAGCTCTGGTCTATTAACCAATTATACACACCAGGACGGACAGACGGCCCATCCATCCCTCCATCCATCCCTCCATCCCTCCATCCATCCATCCCTCCATCCATCCATCCCTCCATCCATCCCTCCATCCATCCATCCATCCATCCATCCATCCATCCATCCATCCATCCATCCATCCATCCATCCCTCCATCCATCCATCCATCCATCCATCCATCCCTCCACCCCCCCACCCCCCCACCCCCCTACCTGTCAGTGATCTGGTCACGGCGCTCTCGTACAGAGGAACTCCCTCCCCGGCGTTGTTGAAGGCCTTCAGTGAGATGACGTAGTGAGAGCTCGGCTCTGAGGGAGAGACAGCATCAGTCAGTCTCCTTCAACAACATCAGCACTCCAAGATGGCCGCCATTGTGCGGTTCCATTCATTTAAACAGAGGAGAGGTGAAAGGTCACGGCTGACGTGAGCAGAATCAGTTAGATCCCTCTCATTCCCCAGCAGGGTTCTGGTCCTGACCCGGGCCGACCCGTCGTTCCGCCATGTTCCCTCCGTGTCTCCAATCCGCCGCCCAGACGCCTCGCCGCATGAATTAACACCAGGCATGAATTATGAATGCTGCGGCGGCTGCAGCAGCTGGATGTGAGTTTTTCATTATGAGACCAGAGAGGGAACATCCAGCGCCGCATAAAGACGGGTCCAATTTGTTTTGGTCTCCTCTGGCATGCAAATGGCTCTGCTCTCACAGGGAGGATGTCCCCCTTCTCAGGCGTTTCACAATTAGA
Source organism: Brachyrhaphis roseni (assembly GCA_903066815.1). Taxonomy (NCBI): domain Eukaryota; kingdom Metazoa; phylum Chordata; class Actinopteri; order Cyprinodontiformes; family Poeciliidae; genus Brachyrhaphis; species Brachyrhaphis roseni. The sequence continues at coordinate 14,747 of CAEFZY010000288.1, forward strand.
TTTCCACTCCAAACAGCTTTCTTATTAAATTGCCTTAAATTATTGATTGTAATTAAATGAGGTGTTTCATCATGGTAATGAATTAATGGAAGAAGGGAAGCGCTGTGTCAATATTGGCAGCAGGATTTATGAGGGATGAGCGTTCAGCAGCCGGAGGATGATAATTCATGAGGAGCGGCGGGTTTACAGGTGTGTCCCCGTATGAGGACGGCGTGTTTTATCCGTGTCCAACACTCGCTGCTGGCACCAAACAGGCGGAGAACATCTTCACAGCAGGACGGCCTCGCTTTGCATCCGGCTGTTTCCCAGCTTCTATCTGTGACCCAAACAGTTCAGGCTTCCCAAAAGGTCATTTTAGAGGGAATCTGTTGGCTTTATAAGGTTAAAAACCTCCTTGAAGTTTTTGGCTGCAATTTGACGCAGCAGCTGTTCCCAGCAGAGACTTTTACCCTGAATGCCACTGATTACAAACTGCTGAAAACCAATCAACAGAGACCAGGACAGAACAAATGTAGAAATAACTTCTATGCTGTCAGATAACGGAGAAACTTTAAAATGAAATAAATATTTAAAACATCACAATTCACAATGGGACCTAATAATCACATCTCCTAATAGTTTTCAGATTTTTTCAATATGGCTAAGCTCTGTAATGTGTTTGGAGGCAGTTGACCAAAATCCCGGAAGAGTTTTAAATTCCCCCCGGACATTTTTTTAGGTCTGAAAAGTAGGACATGTCCGGGAAAAAGAGGACGTCTGGTCACCCTAGTTCTAGCGGACATTTTCAAAATGGCCACCATGTTTATAATGGAGTATATGTTGGCACTTAAATCTGCAGTAGCTACTGCCAGTGGTGGGAGGAGCTAACCAAACAGTTAGCTTCACTAACCACTGATTCACTAAACAAGAATCTAAGGTCAGCTAATGCTAAAGACACAAAATAATTAGTGCAAGGTAACAATAAACAGAGAAAATAACAGAAATTAATGCTAAATACATAAAATCAAGAGAAGCTATAATGCTACACTGTGAGTGGAAGCTAAAGCTAAATACATTAAAAACTAGCAGAAGTTAATACTAAACCGCTAACCACATAAAAACTAGCAGAAGCTAACGCTAAACCGGTAAACAGATCAAAAAACTAACACTAAACATAGAAAGTGTGAATGGACCAGGTGGGTCAGGGCGGGACCAGAACCTACCCAGGTTCTCGATGGAGTAGTATCTCTGCTTGCTGTCCACTCGGACCGTCTCGGCGTAGGGGCTTCCCACTCCGTAGCCGATGATGTAGCCGCGGACCAGGATGTTGGGGCTGAGCGGCGGCGTCCAGGACATGATGATGCTGTTGGGCAGCGGACGGACGTGCAGCGAGCTGGGCTGGTCCGGAACCTGACTCTCTGCCAGAACAAAACCACAGAAGAAGAAGAGTCGGCGTAACGCCCTGACACGTCGTGTTACCCCTGAGCCTCAGATTAGATCAGATTACTGATCTCCCCGGGGGGCTTCACATCGCCTCTCTGAGCGATAATCCATTGAAATTAGGTTTCCGTCTCTTTGAGAAACGCAGTTAGCAAAGATGTGTTTGTTGTTTTTATCTGAGCGGCTTCCTGCTGAGCAGAGCGTCGTGTTCCTGATCTCCAGCATGAAGAGGAATCATTAATGCTGCTGTTTGTCTCTACACTCATCTCAGGTCACAAATGAAGCATTAGCTAATTGTTTTTAAACTCCATAACAAGTGTTTATACAGCCTGCTATTTATTAACAAATGTCTGACTGGGAATTTTCTCAGCACCTTCCTGTGGATGGTTATTAAAGCAAAGCCAATAACAGTAATAAAAAGGACAGATTATAATTACATGTATAATCCTAATATTTTACTCTGTAAGGACTAATTAAGAGTTTAAATGCTCATCGTTAAGCAACTACCTCGTGATTTCCTAACATAAAGTTGGAAAATATGTTTTACTTACTTCTTTATGAAGAAAGAAAATAAAGTAGAGCTTCACACTTAAAGCCAAATTTTAGTTTTCATTCTTGAAAAGACATAAAAAATTAATGCATTCAGTAAGAAAAAACCCTTTTGGACCATATTAGCATTTTCTGTGATCTTGTGATGCTGCTGCTGAGTTTAACCCAGCAGCCTTTGTTTCTTATTCTTATTCTGGAATGATATTTTCTGTTCTTGTTCTGTCCACACCTCCCCCTCTCCTCCCAGTTAACAGCTCTCCATCACCCCACCGGCCCCCCGAGACCAAACCTTCGCTCCATCGACCAGCCGCGGTTCTCTGCTGCTTAAATATTTATGTGTGTTTGGAAAGAGGAGGAAGACGCTTCTTGTTGTACAGATTACCGTCCAAATCGTTCTCCGGCGTCTGGGCGGTGAACCAGTCGCTGGAGGGACCCGTTCCGTTCACCGTCATGGCCGCCACCTGGAAGCCGTACTGACTGCCCTTCTCCAGACCTGGACGGCGACAGAGGAGAGAGAGAGCGTCATTACACCTGACATTCAGCGCTGAACTTTTCAGGGCTCCACCGCCGCTGCTGTGAATAACCAACGATGCTTCAGTGACTCTGAGAAAACGAGGAAACATTTCTTTTAGAAATATCTGTCATTAAACGGCCAAAAGTTGTTAAAAGCACATATAATCTGTGTTTCTATTTTCTGATCCACAGAAAACCATTTCTGAATCAGAGTGGATCCGTGTTCAGTTCAGGTCAGAAATGGTTAGATGGTTGAACTCAGGACTAGTTTGGTCAGTCTGACTGGTTGACTGGATGGGGTTAAGTTAGTTAAATGGGTTGGTTTGATCAGCCAGTCTTTATTATCAGAGTGTTGGTAAGATCTGTTTGACTGAGTTAGTTGGTTGCTTTTCCTTGTTGCTGCTTTGGTTGGTTAATCTGTGGGTAGGTTGGGTTGGTTTGTTGGGTTGTTTGGCTTCCTGGCCAGTTGTGTTAACTGGTTTGTCTGCTGGTTTCACTACTTTGAGTTTGGCTTGGATAGTTGGGTTCATTGGTCAGATGGATTTTAGTTCGTTAGCTAACTAGTGGGTGGATGGCAGCTGTTTGACCAGTAGAGGAGTTTAGGTCACTAGTTACCAATCTGGTCAGTCAGATTGGTTAGTTGAGTTGGATTAGGATTAGGCTCCTCGGCTTGGTTGACCAGGTGGTTGAATAATTTGGATTATAAAAATAAACAGACTTTAGTAGTAAATAAATGGTTTCTGATGTTTCCCTCCAGGTGTTTTGTTGTAAATCAGAAAATATCTGGTTTAAATCTAATCAGTAATTTTGGTCTAGACTTCAGTTTGGTTCAGTCGTTAAGCCATTTGTTCACATAAACCAGTAAATATTCACATTACAGCATAGTTATTGTGTTTATGTGGCCATTTTACATCACCATAAATGTTAGTTAGACAGATGTTGAAGATGTTAAAGCTTCATGCTTACACTGCACTGGGATTGGATTAAACCCATGGATTACAATAAACAGTAAAAACAATAACTTCATCATCTCAATCCTGCATTAAAACATATATATCTATATGTTGCGTATTAAAGGTGAGGTTTCCTGAGGCAGCCGAGCTCACAGCAGACAGATTAGTCTCCATCTCAACCGAGTGGAAACCAGCAGCCGGCGCAGACAGACAGACAGACAGATGGAGATAACCATCAATGAAAAAATAATGAAAACGGAGATCAGTTTCATTCAAATCTGGCAGAGCTCAAATTGAAATAATAGCTGGTGGCACTTTGAATGCAGCCACACACACACAAGCTCCGAACGGCCATGTTTTATGCTAATAAAGGTTTTTCTGTCGCAGGAGAAGAAAACAGACATGAGCAACAAAAGAGCAGAAACAATTCCCCAGTGTTTCACCTATAGATAGATATATTTATATTTATGTATTTAGTTCATCTATCCCGTCAAGATTTCTTTATGCTGAAGACTGAAAACGACGTCACTTTCACAAAAGTCCTGCTGTTTCATTAATGGTTGATAAAACAAGCTTTTAATTTACAGATAAACTATAAAACATTTGAAGAGAATCAGTCTTTAAACGCAGCGGATCAGAAAGGTTGAACTCACCTGTGAACAGGTACCAGAAGTTGTTGGGTTCGATGGCCTCCTGGTCTCCACGGCGACCAGTCTTCCTGTATTTGATCTTGTATGCGGTGATGACGCCGTTCTGGGCGCCGCGAGGAGGCGGCTGCCATGACACCTTGATGCTCTGAGGGAAAACAGAGAAGAAAAACAAATTTGTCATCTTTCACGCTCTGTTTACGGCTCTTTAGCCACTCTGTTGTTGTTTTATTGATGAAGTCAACCATGCAGGTGAACTCTAGTAATGAATTCACAGAGATAAAACTCCTTCCTGACAGTTGGCACCGAGCACAACGATTAGCATCGTTAGCCAAACAGAGAGCAGAGGAAGAAACGAGGACAGTTCGAACATTTACGGCTTGAGGAAATCAGAAGGTTTGGTGTGATTTAGTTTCAATCAAGAGAAAAAGGAAAATGGCCTCTATGAATTTGGTTTGATTTCTTTATTATTAATAAAGGATAAGAAGCAGTAGCCAGTGACTGGACGGATTATACAACAATAAAAACATTTGAAAGTGGTCAGTATTATTGTTCTTGATTTTTAATAAGTCTCTGCAGACATGTAAGAATTTAAATCCCTTCAGTGTGAAACGTGAAGTTCCTCTACAGAACGGTGCTTTGTGCTATTCACTCTGCAGGTTCAGATACGAAACAACAATATTCTATTATTGAATCTGTGTAACAAACCGAAGGAGCTGATCTGGATATTTATGGTACAAATTATTTTACATCCAAGTTGAGTTAGTTTGGTTCTTAGTCATTTGATTGGACTTTTGTTGGCCAGTCAGTAGGTTTTGCTTAGACAGTTTGGTTGGACTGGTCAGTTGGTTTGGTTGGACTGGTTGGTTTGGCTGGACTGGTCAGTTGGTTGGGTTGGACTGGTCAGTCGGTTGGTTTGAGTGGTACGTTGTGTTGGGATGTTCAGTGGATCAGTGGGTTAGTTTGGTTGGTTTATGTCATCCTGGATTTGTTGATCAGTCGGTTTTCTTTGGAGAGTTTAGTTGGTCAACTGGTTGGACTGGTCAGTTGGTTGAGTTGAGCTTGATTAGACATTAGTTTGGTTGGATAAGTTGTGTTGACTGGTCCAACCTAAGAACTTTGGAAATCGAATCGACAGCAGTGACTTGAGCAGAGCTGCTACTTTAGATGTTTCTCTCACTGTGGAGAAGGAAAATGATCCCATCAGGAATCTGTGTGTTTTAGCTACACCTCCAGTTCTAATGTCCACTTCCTGACCTCTGATGCCACCACATCAGCAGCGATTACCAGGCAGTTAGCACCTGATATTCATGTAAAGTCACACCAGCAGACGGGTCCAACAGTCCAGCACAGAGGATCGATCCAAGAACACAACCCAACCTGCAGGACGGTCGATTACCCCAGAAAACCTGCTGACGTCTCTCAGATTCCCGGTATGACAGGAATCCAGAACAGTCTGTGTTTTCATGACACTGTAAAAACAAACTGTAAATCTGATCTGTGGTCAGCACAGACGTCCGTTAAGCTTCTGTTTCTGCTGCTCGTCTGGATTCATTGTCTGCTGCGCTTCCATCTGTATGCATGCGGAGTGTTTCGGTGTGTTTGTGTGTGAGCCGGCTGTGTGTTGAATGAATTTTAATTGCTTTATTTGCATGTTAACAACCCACCTCTGCCACACACACACACACAGATGCAGCAGATGTTGGCTCGGCCTCCTGTGAGCTCTGCTCTGCGAGGCAGCTGCCATCAACCGCTCAGCTCTCACAGCGACCCGCAGTGTGTTCGCTGGGCTGAACACTAATCAATGAACATTAATGAATCAGAAAAGTAATTCTGTTTTCTCTCATCAACTAATTCAGTCATAAGTTTAGCTGCTTCTTGTTTCTACTCCCAGCAGCCTGAAATGAACAGAAGTGCAGAAAACAACAACCTTGTTGCTGATATTTACTTTTTGTTGGTTTGGGTTCCTCTGTCAGTTTGTTTTGGTTTGTTGATATTCAGGAACAGAACCAGGCATATTTTAGACACAGCAGCTCCAAAGTTCAGAACGTTTTCATTTGGCGAATGGATTTTGAATTTATCTGGATTGACTTTGTCAGAACCAGACAGACGGAGGCCTCAACAACCGCCATGCTGACAGACTGAAGGACTGTGTGTAACAGCACAGGAGCTCCTCAGGGATCTGTGCTCTCTCCACTCATTTTCACGCTGTAAGCTTCAAACTTCCAGCACAAGTTCAAGTCCTGTCATCTGCAGAAATACTGGGATGAGACGGGAAAGAAGCTAAGAGAAATCTGATGATTCCAGACAGAATCAGGTCCAAATTTTAAAAATTTACAAAAAAGAAAACATGAATTAGCCATGCTTCCATCTGCTAGCTTGAAGTGAATAGACCAAAGTGTAACTTCATTAAGATGTAGAGATAAAAACAGTTTTCAGAGCTTCATGCCTCTGGTAAGGCACAAACCCACCAGTGGACACCACAAAACATCAAGCAGGTAAATACATCTCACTTTTTCTCCACAGTGACAAAAATCTAAACTGTCCATAAAAGCTAAAGGACTGAACTGACATTATGAACATGAACCTGAATTGTCCACCTGCTTGTGTGTAATCAAATATCTTCTGGTTTCTACTGATCGGAGGCTGAATCCACAATCTGCTGCTGCAGACATTCGGTTAACAGGACCCTGTGGAGAACCAGGACTGGCTCTGGTTCTGTTCTGGTTCTGACTGTGGAACCTCTGGAGATGAGGGGGGAACTCATAAAAATCAAGAAAATCATGGAAAATTCCTCTTATTCAGACTGAGATGTAACATCTTCAGTCAGAAGCTTGCTTTGAACCGCTGTAACACAGACTGCTACAGGAGCTCCTTTCTGGACAGGATCTGCAGCAACTCTGAAGAAAGTTGATTAACAGCAGCATTTAATTCCCCTTCAGGATGAACAGATGGATTCATAAATAAAGCAGTGAAACACGTTTGTTCTTTTCTGCTGTTGCTCTTGTTTCCATGGCGATCGTTTCCTCCCAGCATGCTTTGAGCTGACCCCCAGATTCCCGCTGTCATGCTGGTGGTCGGCGTGTTTCCCTCCACCAGGCGGACCGGCTGGCGGACTGACCGGGTATCGGGTCGGGCATCGGGCCGGGCATCGGGCCGGGCATCGGGCCGGGCATCGGGCCGGGCATCGGACCGGGTATCGGTCCAGGTATCGGACCGGGTATCGGTCCAGGCATCGGTCCAGGCATCGGGTCGGGTATCGGTCCAGGCATCGGTCCAGGCATCGGGCCGGGTATCGGTCCAGGTATCGGACCGGGTATCGGTCCAGGCATCGGTCCAGGCATCGGGCCGGGTATCGGTCCGGGTATCGGACCGGGTATCGGTCCGGGTATCGGACCGGGTATCGGTCCAGGTATCGGGTCGGGTATCGGTCCAGGCATCGGGCCGGGCATCGGACCGGGTATCGGTCCAGGTATCGGACCGGGTATCGGTCCAGGTATCGGGTCGGGTATCGGTCCAGGCATCGGGCCGGGCATCGGACTGGGTATCGGACCGGGCATCGGGCCGGGTATCGGAGCCACAGCCACAGCAGTCACAGAGGAATTCATTAACATTTAGCAGCACCTGTTCCCTCTGCTGCTCCTCATCCTGCTAATTGATTACAGCAGAGCTGATTAGGAGGAGCTGGAATAAACGCAGCGCGGCCAGAATTCCTCCTCTTCCTCCTCCGCGGCGCGCGGCCTCGTGCTTCATCACCTAATTAGCCACTTTGACAGCACATCGTTCTCAGCGGGGTCTCCATGGAAATGCTACAGAAGTTAAACTCATGTTGTAACAACTCTCACAAAGACACGAGGAGCAAACCATCCATGAAGGACGGAGCCAGAAAACCTGAACGGAGCAGAAACCCAGAGATTCTGAGCTTCAGCTGCACCAACAGAAATATCAATAAATCCATAAAACTCTCATTAACAGCCACAGAGACGAAGCTACAATCATCCATTCATAAATCACAATAATTAATAAAACGTTTTCTGATACTGAATTCTATTTATTTTTAAAAACATCCAAAAATAGTGTTTAAAATACATTTTAGAAACATCAGAAAAACAAATGTTTTGAGATTAATAAACAGATTGAACTATAAATAGACAGCAGGTCTTTTATAGTTCAGATCTACTGACTCGTTTTAAACATTTTATTTCTTAAATTTAATTAGTTTTTTATTTTTATTTTATTGCTTAATTTAAAAACAATGTTCAGTTTTTTGTTTTATTGGAATTTTTTAATTTAACAAATCTTCAATTGTAATTTAGTTTTATTTATTTAAAAAAAAAACAACATTGTTAACTTTTCTAGTTTTTAGTTAATTTCTTAAATATTTTAAAATGAAAATGTATTATAGAATTTTAATAAATAATTGATAAATTATTTTTAGGTTATAACTTTATAACAATTAATATAATTCTTAGTTCTTATAATTATTATGTTATAATAAAAACAACAATATTGACTTCTTTTTTATTCATTCAGTCATTTAAAAACATTATGGTAATTAATTTTTAATAATGTTATTCCCTTCTTTATTTGATTTATTTTTTCTTATTTTTAAAATCCTAATTATTCAATGCTTAATTAAATAATAAGTTATAATAATTATTACAATAATAAAAAAGTAACCAGTAAAACAGGACAGTCTCTGTGTCTCTCAGGTCGGCGAGGGGGAGAACCTCCACACACACACACACACACACACACACACACACCGTTCTGACATGTTGTGACGTTTGAGTCCTGAACACTCAGTGTACCGATGAGCAATCCAAGAGTAAAACATTCGTTTTGTTCTCAATGCTTGACTGGATCTCCACATATCAGGAATATAAAAACCTGCAGCTGTTTAATATTCATGCAGGCGGCGACACCAGAGAGCAGGAGGGCCAAGAGGAGCCGTGGCCTCATTCGCCGCCTTCAAACGGACCAGAACCTGCTTCGCTTTTAATTTTCCCTCCGAACACGAGCAAAATGCAGAGAGCTGCTGAACGAAACTCTGATGATAACAGGAAGAAGGTGAAGATCTGAGAACCAAACATAAATCACTAAAACAAAGAGTTTTAGAGAGAATCCACCTAATTTATCTAAATATCAACTAGTTGAACTAAAGGAAAAGTCATGTTAACACAGTGAGATGAATCTATGCTGAGATTGGTTATTTGTTAAAGAGCATCGCTAGCTAAAGAGCTATCATCATTATTCAATATGTATGTAACCTGTTATGTATTATAGGGAATCGATACGTTTGATGATGAAAACTCAGCTGACAGAAAACAGCCAAATATCTGCCAGTCCTGTGAAAACTAGTTTATTACTTCAAACACCAAATATGCCTTAATATGAACTGAACACACACTGGAAACGGTCTTAGCGCTACCACAGGAGCTAGCATAGCATCTTTACCTCTGTCCTTGTGGGCTCAGCCAATCAGCACCCGCTGCCCCACCAGGACCAGAACCACAACCCCACCAGGACCAGAACCACCCCGCTGCCCCACCAGGACCAGAACCAGGACCAGAACCACCCCGCTGCCCCACCAGGACCAGAACCACCCCGCTGCCCCACCAGGACCAGAACCAGGACCAGAACCACAACCCCACCAGGACCAGAACCACCCCGCTGCCCCACCAGGACCAGAACCACCCCGCTGCCCCACCAGGGTCCACTGCTCCTTATTTATCCGCAGCTCTTGGATTCTGTTATTGTTTTTCCATCTGGACTCTTTGCACTGAAATCGATGGATGAAAACGCTTTGAAAGAAAAGGAAAACTTTAAACTGGGGCTAGAATTAATTCAGCCGGTTCCTCCCGACGTTTGTATGCGGCGCTGCAAACAGAACACACACACACACACACACACACGACACAGTCCCACAAAGAACCAGGTGGGTAAACAGTCCCTGAATTCAATCTGTGATTGTTTGTTCTTGTCCTCTGGGTGGAAGCAGCAATCACATGAACTCTCACTGTGTGTGTGTGTGTGTGTGTGTGTGTGTGTGTGTGTGTGTGTGTGTGTTAATGCCCTCTGGGTAAAAGGACCAATCACAGGGAGGCCAGAATGTCTCCATTTGCTCAGTAACATAACATTCAACACCAGCTCTGCACGCGTTCAGAAAGCAAACAGCAGCGAGGCTCCAGAACAACGAATCGACCGACATTCATGGAATCACGTTTGTAGAATCACTTCAACACGACATCTGAACATATGAACGTCTGAACATATGAACGTCTGAACATATGAACGTCTGAACATATGAACGTCTGAACATATGAGCGTCTGAACATATGAGCGTCTGAACATATGAGCGTCTGAACATATGAGCGTCTGAACATATGAACGTCTGAACATATGAGCGTCTGAACATATGAGCGTCTGAACATATGAACGTCTGAACATATGAACGTCTGAACATATGAACGTCTGAACATATGAACGTCTGAACATATGAACGTCTGAACATTGGAATATCTGACCATCTGCAGAACAGCTGATCCACATTAAAACTCTTTTCCTGAAGTCTCTCATTCCTCCCATACATTCCAGTTCAACCGCCGTTGCCATGACAACATGGCTGCCGATGCCTTGCAGACGGAGCCCAGGGCGTCGTTTGGGGCCAGACTGGGTCCACACATAAGTATTCACACCCTTTAGACTTGTACACGTTTAAAACCGACAGAACGGCAGGAGAGGGAAGCAAAAACAGAAATGACAATCTGAAAAGTGCGGTGTGCGTTTGTTTTCACCCTATCGCGATGACAGTGATGATAAAAATGTTCCATTTTGAAACAGGAAGTATTTACTTACAGAGCATTTATTTTATCCCCAAACTGCTAAGAGTAACTGCATGTAATTAGTTTATAGACGCAGTGGAGAAAACGGTGAAAACATCAATCATTTCAGTTTCTTAGACAAAATATTGGAATAGATGAATATTTGGGAGTTAAGTTCACAAATATGGTTATCAAGGTCAACAATAAGAGAGTTAAAGTCACACATTGGATCATGAACATCAATAATACGACAGTTAAGGTCACTTAAGGCCATTAAGGTCACCTATAAGGTCACTGAGGCTACTTATAAGGACATTAGTCTCAGTGTTAGGGTCATTAGGGTCAAAAAGGGGAGTTACTGTCACTAATAGGGTCATTTAGTTCACCTGAAGGGCCATTAAGGTCACTTATAAAGGTATTGAAATCATTATTAGGTTTGGTTTAGGTCACATGTAGGGTCATTAAGGTCACTATTAGGGCCGTTCAGATCTCCCACAGTCATAAATGTCACTAATAGGTCAGTTAAGGTCACCTAAAGGGCCTGTAGGGTTTCTTATAAAGCCATAAGGATCATTTTTAGGGCCATTAAGTTCACAAATGGGCCATGAGTCACTAATATGCCTGTTAAGGTAACTATTAGGGTTGTCAAGTTCCCTTATAAGGCCATTAAAGTCCCTATTGGACATAACTGGTCCTTCCTCTGTTCACTCCAGTGCTTGTGTGGTTCTGTGTCTGCCAACCCAAACCCGTCACAGACGATGTCAGGAGTTGTTTTGGTCTCATGTCTCAAGGTGTGAATTGTTGCAAACCGCCTGAGGAGACGAGTCACGGCTGCAGAGTGGGTGTTAAAGAGATGAAACCCGAGGCCGCCGCCTCTGTTGGTGTTTTCCTTCTTCTGTCCTTCTGCTTTGCTCCAAGCTGCAGGTCTGTACGTACGTATTTCCTTTGACTAGGCCTTTAAAAGCCTGTTTGGTTGCTCTGCTTTCACCACAGGATACAGCCACTGTGACCTTAACCCAGCTCTCCAGGGAATTCTGGGTAAAATCCTCACATCTCCTACATACTGTATACTCCTCTGCTGTATGTTCAACCAAGCGTTAACACTCACACACGCACACACCCACACACACACACACACACACAAACACACACATCCTCACAGTGGCAAGCCAGACTCCAGGAAAGTTGAGGAAATGTCACATTTGTCTCAAAAGTTGGTCTGACAGTAACAAACTTGACAAGAGCAGGAAGTTTTTTTTCTTTTTCTTCCCTCAGCATCGACTTGCAGGGAAACTGATTCAGGCAGGACCCACATACACAAACACAGACGCACAACTGCAGCGCATGACGCAGACTGTGTGACAGCCGAAGAGCGATCTGCCGGATGCTGCAGCGGCTCGGAGAACACGCCAGCAGACAGAAATGATTACAGCTGCAGGTTGGATTTAAACCTGCCTCCACCGCCACCATCCAGTCAGCAAACCAGCCGACTTCATGACTCTGCAGCCGCACCGAGGACCCGACACATCACCGGCTCAGAGGTTAACTTTGGTTCAGATGCTTCCTCTGCTCTGACTTTAACTCAGTCCTGTCACTGATTTTCTGGAACCAAACTCTTCCTCTCACTAACAGACTGGGAAGTTATAAAGTCATGAAGTCAGAGATGGAGGTCTGGTACAGAGGCAGTTTTATGTGTCTTGTAGCATAAAAATGCTGCATATGTCAAATCCTTTAAAAGAAATATGACACTTTGAAACTGGGCCTCTGTCTCTTTAAGAAGCTTTTGCTCTTTCTGAAGCTCCGCCTCCAGGAAGTCATCCCAACATGGCTCCTCTATTAACACTTTTACAACATTTTTACCAGCGTCACTCTGAGATGAGCTCAGCAGCTGTTGCTAATTGCTGCTGGCTAGTCTGAAGGGGCTGAGTGTGGGAGGAGCTGCGGCTCGAAGGCGGGGCTAGGTCCACCCATACATATAACTTTATTATATTTTTGGACAATATTGTCATATTATTACCACATTATTCTGTTACTATTCTTGTTTTATTATGACTTTATTGTATGATTCATTTTCTTACCATTCCAGTCAAATTATGATTAAAGTCGTACTATTGCAACTTTTTGTTGACTTTATTCTGGTAATATTAATATTTTTGTATTATTTTGTTGCATCATTTATTCTCTTAGTATTTAAACTTTATTCTGGTATTGTTATATTTTTCATATTACTAATTTAACCTTTTGTTTCTTATCATTCTGATTCACGTTTTCCTTTTGAACTTTCTCAGTCTAGAAGCTCTGCTTCTAACGCCCAGATTTCGTTATCTTCTTTAAATCTCTGCATGTTTTTATCATTTTTATAATCAAAAGACTCGACGCTCGTGATCTACGAACCAAACGAACCGACATGCAGCTGCTTTTCTGTTTAATGTGAGATTCACTGAGGAGACTTCAGTCTCAAACTCCCAGAGACTAAGGAGCGTCTAATGGCCGCCGGGTTCTGATCCGCCTGGTTCCGCTTTCATCTCCAGAACCCCCACCGAGTCGGAGCCGACCCGGTTGTCGTGTGAAAGTGACGGAGTGTCGTTTCTCCATGACTCCTCTCCAGATCAGCTCCTGATGAGGATTTTAATTCTCTGGGAGTTTCTCTGTTTGGTTTAGAGTGAAGAAGAACAGAGAGAAACGACTGGAAACCCAAACGGATCAACGGGAAACGTTCTGCCTCTGCTGCTCTGGCTGCAGATAAACATTTCATTACGGCTCTCTGGCCACATTTGGCTGAGCGGATCAGATTCAGCAGCCAAAACACATTTTGTGCTTCATTAAAAGCAGGTCGACTCTCTGCATTGGCCACGGCGGTGGTTGCTCAGGGCGCCATCGGCTAAAGGGGCGCCGCTGCTACAGTTCAAAAACCAATCACAAAGAATAAATACCATGGATATGCAGCCCTGACTGAAGCTCTTTCTTTATTCTCTGCATTGAAAATACAGAAATCTGAAATTATTATTACAACTTATTGATGAGGAGCTCAGATTTGTTCTTATCAAATATTTTCCATAATTTCTGTGGTTGAATTGTTGCTGTTTTTACAGTTTTTCTGGTTCTGAATGCTGTGCAACTGGAACAATTTTACTGCTCTTCTTGGTGACGGGTAACCATGGCAACAAGGTGTTTTTACACCTGGTAGCGTTCACCTGTCCACCACGTTTCCTGAGCTGGAGTTGAGCTAGTTAGCGTTAGCGGGTGGAGTACCCAGAGAGAATCCATGTGTTTACAGGAGAACCTGTGAAGCTCCGCCCTCAATTCATCACATCTGTTCCTTATTGGATCAAACTTCTAAAGGTTTAGAAATGTCCAGCTGTGTAAAGGTCAGAGGTCAGAGCTACAGAGGCGGCTCCGGTTTAATGAAACGTTATTCAGAGCGGCTGAACGCTGAGGCCTGTCGATCAGAGGAGAGTGAAAACGAGACGTGAACTAAACGAGGTCAGCTCTCTGCAGACAGAGCCCAGTTCTTCTTCTGCAAACATTCATCATTTCCTGAGCAGCTGCTCTGATTAAAGAGGCCGATTCCTGCTAACCGCCGGACGTTTCTCCCTCTAACGAGCTTCTCTATCAAACACAAACATGACCTTTGACCTCCAGATGCTACAAACATCTGCCTTGCTAAGTAAACCCAGATGCTCCAAGTTTTGCCCGCCTGATGACCTCTGACCCCACTGTCATCGTCTGCAGAGCGAATCAGAGAGTGAAGCGACGTCGTCTTCGGCTTCCGATGCTCAGACAGGAAGCAGGAAGTGGACAGTAACCGTGGCAACGAGCGGCAGCACATCAATCAGGAGAAACAAGGTCAGATCACCGGAGAGGAAGCTCTGATTGATGAGCGCGTCACGAACGCTAACGAGACCCAGGAAACGACTCGGACCCGTCAGCATCTCATCTGACGAGGCTCCAGACTCTAAACCGGACCGGATTTTTTATTCAGTCCAGAACCAGTCTGGGTTTCTGATCGCTGCCCAGCTGGTCCAAACATCCAGAAATGATCTTCAGATCAATTTGAAACAAGTTCTTCAGCACGGTAGTGGCAGCATCATGCTGTGGATGGTGGTCAGTCAGTCGGGTCAGAGGTGTGGACTTACCCGGGACAGGACGACCTCCAGGGTGATGTTCTGAGGAGGAGCGCTGGGAACTGCAGAGACACACACACACACACACACACACAAATAAAATGAGATTTAATGACCAAACTTCAATCAGCTGCTTTATCATTTATTCCTCAGTTAGTGAATAAATTTCACCAGATGAAATCCAGACCGACTCAGTGCTGCTTCACAAAATCAGAACATGTTTCTGCCTGGGACTCATGAATCAAGCTGTGGGCAGCGTTAGTTCTCCGTAGGTCAGACACAGAAACCAG
Source organism: Brachyrhaphis roseni (assembly GCA_903066815.1). Classification (NCBI taxonomy): domain Eukaryota; kingdom Metazoa; phylum Chordata; class Actinopteri; order Cyprinodontiformes; family Poeciliidae; genus Brachyrhaphis; species Brachyrhaphis roseni. Next base: position 30,066 of record CAEFZY010000288.1, read on the forward strand.
CTGGGAGTTTGTTTTATTAACTGCCATCAATCACACCTGATGACTTCAGCTGAGACAGGAAGCAGATGGACTGATGCTGCGGCGCTGAGCCTCAGAAACACCAGCAGGGCGGCGCCGCTCACCGGACCACAGTTTCACTCTGCTCATCATTATTCTGGCCCCAATGTAGCTCCATACAATAAAGATTAACTAAAAACATTTTGAAACTAAAATATTTTTTACAACTGACAAAAAAAGAGATTTGAAATCTAAAAACAATATAAATAAAAAAAATATTTTAGGAAAACAATTTAAACTGAAATAAAAAAAGTTTAACTATTTTTAGATTCAAACTTATTTTAGGCAGAAATTTTATGGCTCCAATTTAGCCCCGTACTATAAAGCTTGTTAGTAAAAATATGGTTTTAAACTGGACTGATTTCAGCTCCCGCCTGTTTGTGGCCTGCAGGACAGATTTATGCCAGCAGGATGTGAGGTTCGCATCAACAGCCGGCGCCCGGTCCTCGGCGAGCCGTCCAATGAGACGCCTGATGGAGTATCTGCAGCTTATCAGGTCCTTCAGCTGCTTAGCTCCTCTGTTTGGGGTTTTATTGAGGATTCAATTATCCCGCCAGTCGCAGTTATCACGGCGGCCCAGATGGTACGTCCACAAAACGTCTCCGTGTCGGTATTACTCACGGCGTTTATGGGCCGACCGCACAGAGACAGACGGCTTATTAACGACGGCTCTGAGCGGATGGAGCCGCTGTCTGGTTCTGACTGATGGACAGAACCAGAACTTCACTTTAAGCCTTCATAGGAAAACGGATCCGGTCTCGACCCGGTTCTACAAACATCAACTCCAAACTCAGAGCTACTTAGCATTAGCATTAGTTCCCACTAAACACTGTGGTGGTATAGTGATTCAGCATTAGCTCCCGCTAAATACCATGATGGCATAATGCTTTAGCATTAGCTTCTGTTGGTTCAGGGTGTTAGCTTCAGCTTCTGCTAAATATGGTGTGAACAGCTTTAGCATTAGCTTGTGCTTAACACCATGTTCACCATGTTTTAGCATTAGCATAGCTAATGTTTATATTAGTGCTTTAGGGTTAGCCTTGCTACCGTTTTAGCTAGCAATGCCCACCATATAAATCAATATTATTCTTTTTGTTTATTTCTTCTAATTTTTTGATTAATTTTGTTTCTGAAACATTTTCTAAGTTTCTTCATCCTGTTTCCTCTGTGTGCTCCAGCAAACATCAGGCTGAACTCTGTGTGTGTGTGTGTGGGTGTGTGTGTGTGGACTCCATTAACGATAAAATGAAGCCGCTCCCTCTCTGCTCCTCTCCAGCTTAATTAAAGACCCCCAACGTCCCCTAATGAAACTCCTGCCAGCAGGGAGGGCTGGAGACGAGCTAAAGAGGCTTCACACACACACACACACACACAGCCAGGTAATAAGCAGCACCTGGTCCAATTACTCAGCTCCTGCTTGGTAACTGGGACCAGTACAAACCAGTCAGCCTCACTGGGAGCTTTTACACTTTAATCCTATGAGACATTTTATCCTACAGATTTATAGAAGTTTCTGTTTAATGAGTCGAAACGACGACGTTCTGCTGTTTGTTTTAACCTGTAGAGGAAGGAGAGAAAGTATTCACACCCTAAACTTTTACACGTTTCATCATTTTCATTTTTAAAGTGTTTGTTGGGATTTTATGGGACGACTGAAGAAAATTAGTGCCTAATGTTAAATGGAAGAAATTATATTCTTAAATCTGAAAAGTGCGGCAGGCTCTTTTACTCTGATGCCCTCAGATAGATGCAGAAGTTGAACTTTCTGCTCAAATGAGATGAAAATATATTTTTATTTTTAAAACATGTGGAGAAAACCAGGCTGATGGTGAAACACGGCGGCGGCAGCATCATGCTGCATCAGACCTTTTTCTCCTCTTCTTTAACTTTCGGTAAACATCTTCTAAATAAAATCTGTTCTCATTTTAAATAATCACCATTTTGTTTAAATGTTTAGGTTTAAAAAAACACTTTTGCATAAAGACGTTGATATTTGTGGAAAATGAAAAAATAAAAGTTCATTCCAAATTGATGACAAGAAAAATGGATATAAAAAATGTTCTGGTTCTTTTAGTATCATTCTGTTGTGGAAATTCAATAAAATTATGGTTTGAAAAGCTGCTGAAACATTAATTTATTATTAAATTTGTTTTTAAAAATATTAATCATCATTTTCAGCCAACATCGTGAAGCTCCACAGAACCATGCTGGAGTGAAATAAAGTGAATTTTGTGTTTGCAAAGAGACAAAAAGTGTTTTTATGATATTTAAGATGGAGGTTCCCGGCTCACCGTCTGAGTGGGTCGTCACGGTAACCGTCTCGGAGGCGGTGCCCGGTCCGTAGCGGTTGATGGCCAGAACCCGGACCGTGTATTCGGTGAACTTGTTGAGTCCGTCCATCTTGTAGTTCATCCCGCTCACCTCCACGCTCTGGACGGAGACGCAGAGATTAACGCGGCTCGGAGACAAACGCCTCCGGAGCCAAACGCCCGGCGCTCACCTGCTCCTTCCCGGACGGGCTCTCGGTCCACAGCAGCCGGTAGCCCAGGACGGGTCCGTTAGGGAGGCTGGGCGGCTCCCAGCTCACCTGGATGGAGGTGGGGGACAGAGCCAGCGCCCGCAGAGCCTCCACCCTGCTGGGAACCTGGACTGTAGGGACACGCAGGGACAACCACAGGAAGAGACACTTAGCTTCAGCTGAGCGGTAGCGCTAGCTGCTGGGAACATTGGAGCTAACAAGCTAACAGTGGAGCTAATGTTTAGCTTAGCTCACGCTGAAAACATCCAACAGCTCATATCAAAATGAAACGGAACAAAATTTATGACCCCAATTTAACCCCATACAAAAAGTTTGTGAAAAAAAAACACATTTGAAACAAAAAAACAATGTAAAGTAAAAGATGAAACTGACATAATTTTAAAAATGAAAGAAAAAAAAAACAGACTTGAAACTAAAAAAAGCTGCTTCATGTTTGGAAAAATATTTGGGCACAAACATCATGGCCCCAATTTAGCCCCATACAAAAGTTAGTTGAAAAAAAACAACAACTAATGTTTCAGTTTCTTTTCAAAATGAAAAAAAAGTCAAAATACTTTTCAGTTTCAAAATCACTTTGGGATCAAATTTCCCAACAATGCTGTGAGGAATCTGCTTGGCCCTGTTGTAGCTCCATACTGTGGCGGCTTACGGTCGGGCTTGGTGGCGATCTGCAGGGGGGCGGAGCTGCGGCCGGGCCCCGCCTCGCTGTACGCCACCACCCTGAAGCTGTAGCTCTCCTCGGGCTTCAGGTTGGACACGGTCAGCTCCAGAGACTCCGGCTCCGACACGTTCACTGACCGCTCCCTGAGTGGGAAAACACGGCGCCATGAATCCTTTGTGACAATGGAGATAATCTGAGTGTTAATCAGCTGTAGTCTGTGCTAATCCCCTCTGAGTCTGGAGCTAATCCAGGGATTAAGAGCCGCCTCAGCCTCTGGACTGATCACCTGGTCAGAGCGGAAACAATCAGCTGATTTCCTGCAGCGCAGCGTAACGGCCTAGTTAAAGTAAGCTCAGATCCCATCCTGACCCAGTTCGTCCATCAGAACCAGAACGAAGGTTTTAATATGGAAACTTCTGCTTCCAGATTAAAGATTAAATTACATTTTTCATTAAAGACAAAGTTTTATTTTCACTTCTGATCAGAAACTGAAATTTATTCATGAAACCAAAAAAACGTAAATAAAATAAATTCATAATGTTTATAATACGACCTGAAAAATCAGGAATAAAAATGAAATAATAATTTCCAGTGAGATTATTAAACATCTATAATCATGCTGATGTTTCTATCTGATCTCTTGTTTCTGTGATTTTATCGTTTTTCTCAGAACCAGACATGAGCAGAAGATTGTAGATCGATCAGCTTCATTAATCAGTAAAATCATCTTCGTCCCCTGATCCTCTCTCTCTCTCTCCTCCTCCGTCTCTCTCTCTCTCTCTCCCTCCGTCTCTCTCTCTCATTTTCAGAGTTACTGGAGCTGAAAAAGCCTGAGCTGGATTCTCCTGTGAATCATTGAAACTGACAGAACCTCAGCCTGTGTTCCCTCTGTTAATCAGGAGAACTGACACCGGCTCTTTATCCGTTCCTTTCAGGGCTGAACTCCGCCGGCTCTTCCTCCGGTTTGATCTCTGCGGGCCGGCGGCTCCCTGGGGGAACCGGCTGCCGCTCTGCTCAAACCGACCCGACAGTTCAGAACCGACTGCAGGTTTCGTCTGTCGTCTCCGCTGTTCAAGTTTCAACGCTTTCTAAGTTTACTAATCAAGAATTTATCCTCCTTTCTGGGCCTGAATCTTCTGATGATGTAAAAATATAAAATCTTACCAAGTATTTTTATTGACTTCAATACAAGCTGCTGTGTCTTGATGAAAAGTTACTTCTGAGTTTAGTTTGACTTATTTCATGTACTTGTACTGGTATCTAAGGTTAAAGTTTTCTATGATTTCATTGTGATCAATCAGCAGGAATTAGAGCAGAAATGTCAACTGGAGTAAAGAAGAAATCTGAAAAGTGTGGCCTGTTTCATACTTATTTGAACATCTACTAATGTTTCTGCTGTGTTTAATTTAATGTGACGACGATGTTAGCGACTAAGGATGTTGCTAACGTTTAAGGAAAACTTGGTTTTTCTCTCAGTCCATAAAATTTAAGACTTTTAAAGACCACAATGAATGGAGTTTAAGACCTTTATAACGGTAGAAATGTGCAAAAGAAATCTGTGTGAGAGAGACTTTGAATGAGCCAAAGACGAACGTCATCTAGCCAACTGATGATAAACTTACACTTAACAATAAGGAACACGAGAAAGCTAGCTAGCTTTAGATTTGCTAAAGCTAGCTAGCTTTAGATTTGCTAACGCTTCACATAATAGTAACAGCAAATATGCAAAATCGAATAGTAAAATTTACAAGTAATTAACATTTAAGACCAATTGATTGTTTTTTGTCAAAATTTAATGCTTTTCAAGACCTCGATTTTACGTACACTAATTTAATACTTTTTAAGAATCTGTTGACACCAGGCTACATATTGATTTTATTAAATGCAGGTTTACTTTTATTGATAATGTTATTGATTATTACATGAAGAGCCAAAATGAGGCAGGTTGTAGAAATCAAAGATGGCTGCCGTAATCCTGTGACATCACATAAAACCTCCAGATACAGAATCTGGTCTCACCTCTCAACTCCGGCCTGGGAGTAGTAGACGCCGTACGTCTGCACGCCTCCTCCGGTCGCCTCAGGGGGGCGCCAGCTGAGCCGGACGAACCGGCTGGACACTAGGACAGGGACCAGGTCGCGGGGGGCAGAGGGGAGGGCAACGCCTGGGCTGGGGGACACTGGTGGGGGATCAGAGGAGGAGGAGTAAGTCAAAGGGGAGCCAGAAGGAGGAAGAGGAGGTGTGAGGGCGGGGCTGAACTGAGGGGGTGTGGCCTCTGTTAACGGTTCGTCCAGGTGGGGGGAGCGATGGGGGGGCGGGAACGGAGGACGACAAGGGGAGGAGCGGGACGCAAGCAAGGGAGACGGAGCAACGAAAAGGCAGAGAGGACGGATGAGATGAGCAGAGAAGGAACGAAAAGACGTGAAAGAGACAAGAAGGAAGAGAAGGAGGAAGAAGAGAGGTGAAGAAGATCACAGAAGAAACGCAGCACAGCATCCGACGATTCATCAACCTGCAACGTCTACCACAGAAAACTAAACCATAGATCTACAAATAAAGATCTGACTCTCATCTTTAACCCACATTAATGCAGTTTATCATCAACATTCACCTGATGATGCAGTAACTTCATTTTTAATGTTTAACGTTTAGATTTAGCTGACTCGTCTGTAAAGTCGGAGAATTTCTTCTTCTTTCCTTTTACAAACAGCAATAAAAACAGATTTTAATTAAATAAAACATATTTTACACACTTCACTCATTATTTACAGGAAACATAATTCATACAAATCAAACGTCAGATTAAATGTCTGGATTGGAGTGGAAACATGTTGCTGATGCTGAGATGGTTGAAAATGAGAGAAATGGAAACAAAAACCAAAAATAAAACATTAAAAAACATGAAATACATGAAAAAATGCTGATTATGATCAACTTTGTTAAATATCTGCTAATCTCTGACATCCAAGTCCAAATATTTAATACAGCTGTTGAGATTATTAAACATCTGAATGACGTGAGCCTTAAAAACATTTTATGAACCTTAAATTAATGCTAGCTCCGGCCTGCTAACGGCTAAAATCCACAAAACATGAATAACCACTAATTTAATGCTTAAAGCAGCAAATAGATCCAAATAAAACAGTGGAAACCTTTTTAGCGCTAACACAGAAGCTAACATCCACCTCGACTCCTTACAGCCAATCAGCACCAAGGAAAGTGAATGCTGCTCCAGGATTGGCTGCTTTGCAAACACCAGCCAATAGCGTGTTAGCTAGCTTCGCTGCTAGCTACTTTAGCTTCCAAAGCTGCTTTTTCTCTAACATTTTAGAAAAAATAATCCACAAAAAGGAAAACATGTTGGCAGGGAAGTAATGAAGCTGTTTTCTACGGTTTCACATAAACTCAGACATTCAAGCTGCTTCAGCTGCAGTTATTTTAAGAAATGATGGGAATTTCTTCAACAGGTAAGACACACATAACCCCCGTCGCTTTAAAAATCCCGTCCATCCATTTTCAGTCAGTCCTGTGTGTGTAAATCAGAAGTGGAAACATTTTATGACGGTTTCAGAAAGGCCTGTAATGATTCTGCTATCGACCGCCGGAGATGCTCAGCATTCAGGAGCGAAGCTGCTTCCAAATGCTACACGTCCAGATAGCATAACACATTATCGAATGCACTTTAAAAGAGCAACCCATCTTTATATGGAGGGCACATCCTGGAAAAATTAGAGAAAAATCGAGCTGCGCGCTCCCACATCTCGATGCACTTTAAGGAGATTTAAATGTGCGACATTTCCAGATAAGAGTGGATGGAAACAGGAATCTGCGAAAACATCTTTAAACCAAAGTGACTCCATCCAATGTCCTGCTCCCTCTGCTTCCTGCCAGGAGAAGCCGAGAAAAATCCAATTTATCCTCGCGGTCAGAGATCAAGACAGTCTGCAGAGACTTTAAACGCTTTTGTCCGTCTGAGAACATGTCAATAAAAGCTTCGGCGAATTCACACCGACATTTCACAATTTGTTTTTGCTGCTAAAGAGCGAGAGGAAGGAGGTGATGGAGGCGGCAGCGCGCCCCCTCTCCGCTGCTGCAGATGAGATTTCAGGGTGTGAAGGGCGGATTTGTTCCTGATCGGTGACCCGGCTGCAGAAAAAACACCAAACTCCAGCCGACTGAGCCGGAAAGCGTCACTCTCTGAAAACAGACGGCGGATAAATAATAGAGTCGGACAGCAAAGAGGAAGAGCCAGAAAACAATCTGAATAAGTGGTGAAAATTACACCGCAGCCGAAAGCTGCTCTGCATTTAGATTGTTTCTGCAGCGCGGATCAGAACCAGCGCTGCTCTGGAGGAACACGGAGTTCTGGTTCTGGTGTCGAACACACGGCAGGAACAGAGAGATCCACATGTCATTACAGCAGATATGAACCTGAACACAAACACTTTACAGCTCGACTGCTGACGACAGAGAAAAGAGTCTCAACATGATGATCAGCAGAGTTCAGTCTGATTGTTGTTTCCTCTCTGCTCGTCTTTACGACCACAGAATCAGAACATTTGGGCCGTTTTAAGGAACTACAACATATCCAGATGTTCATTCGGTTCATTTTGGGCCTAAACTACAGAATTTGTTCTGCTGTGGTTCTTCTCTCGCGGCTCTGAGTCGAACCAAGTGAACAGAAACAGAGTCGGTTTTTATTGATTTGAGGATTTCTCCTGCTAGCGCTAAGCTAACGTGTTTGTTTTGGTTGTATTTACCCAGAATGCTCTGTTCTGTAGTCCACTTCCTGCTTTTGGCGCGGCCTTCGGTCCGCTTGGCGTTCACATGCAGTCAAACCGAACCCAGACTGAGGTTTCCAAAAGCAGGAAGAGACTACAGCGCAAGGCATTCTGGGTAAATACAACCAAACAAACAAGATAGTCAAAGAAATGGCTAAAAAAATCCTAAATCTGACGCCTCCATTTTAGTTTCCATTCCAGACGTTGTATTTAAAACCAGGCCGAACATTTGGAAACATTTAAAAATCTTTGATGTTGCTGGTTAAACTTAATCGCTGCTTTTTCTCCATATTGAAACTGATAAATATTTAAGGCGTTGATGCTGGACGAGCGCAGGAAGCAGATTTAAATCCTGCAGCTTCATTCCGCGTGACGCCGATCCGCCGCCGTCCTCTCCTCCTCCTCAACTCAATTTCAGGGCTCATTTCAGCCAGCTGCTGTAAAACCGCCGGCCGGCCTCACACACACACACACACACACACACACCCACCCCCACACCCCCACCCACACACACACACACACACACACACACACACGGGAACCCCTGTCTGTTCCCGGATATCTGGGATCTGAACGGTTCCTCTGGTGTTTAAATGTTACCTGCTGACCTGAAGCGTCAGACAAACAAAAACACATGAAAACAAATTTAAATTAATCAAACTGTGGAAAAATACTAAAATATCCAAAAACTAAAAATTGTTACATTTTATGACATTATATCCATTAATGCAGGTTCTGCTCAGAGGTTCTCATGTCTTATTTGTCTTATAGTTTAGTTTTGTCTTATTTCAGATGATCTAACATATTTGGACCAGAAACTAAACAAAAATACTTGGTAAGATTTTGTGTTTTTGCAGTGCATTTTGTAGAGATGAAGCAATTAATTGGATCAACCAATAACAGAAATGACCTAAAGAGAATAACTTTTTTTATTAATCCAATCAATTCCCAATCAAAGTTATGACTGATCTCTACAGACGGGACTCTGAGGGCCCGGGCGCCGCGTGTTGAGCCTCGCTGCCGTGAGGCTCTGAGGAGTCAGAGAGGAAACCTGCTGAAAGCTGCTTATGACGGCGAGTCTGTTCACACTAACATGCTGAGTGTGTGTGTGTGGAGGGGTGTGTGGACGGGTGTGTGTGTGTGTGTGTGTGTGTGTGTGTGTGTGTGTGTGTGTGTGACTTGCATGAACAATCAGTGTGGAAAAGCCTCCAGTGTAATTTCCAGTAATTCCAGGTGTTTTTCTGTCACGCTGCGCCGTTCTCTGATGTTATTACTGTGAGAGCTGCGACCTTTGACCCTATGACATCATCAGCCGCTCAGGAGGAAAACAAGGGGAAGGTTCTGCTTTTCCTTCTGCTGCATTTTTATCACGGTTCTTTGTGTTACATGAAGCAGCTTCACGACCGGACTGAACGAAATGATTGGATCTGAGAGGAACCCGGCGATGCGGCACCGGCCCGATACGGTTCGGCCCCATGCGGTTCGGCCCGATACGGTTCGGCCCGATGCGGCACCGGCCCCATGCGGTTCGGCCCCATGCGGTTCGGCCCGATGCGGCGCCGGCCCGATGCGGTTCGGCCCCATGCGGTTCGGCCCGATGCGGCACCGGCCCCATGCGGTTCGGCCCGATGCGGCACCGGCCCCATGCGGTTCGGCCCCATGCGGTTCGGCCCCATGCGGCGCCGGCCCCATGCGGTTCGGCCCCATGCGGTTCGGCCCCATGCGGCGCCGGCCCGATGCGGTTCGGTCCGATGCGGCGTATTTACTCGGCTTTCTCTGGAGTCTCCCAGGCTTCCAGCTCCACCATCCTGGACGTTGTCGTTCCTCTTGTATTTCTCAGATCCAGAATCGCTTCGTGCCAAGAACAGAAAACGCCTCGACGCAGAACGGAGGGAAC
>CAEFZY010000288.1:45000-49025 GCA_903066815.1 Brachyrhaphis roseni
CTTTATCACAACATAAAACATGAAAAAGTGAAATTCTGCCTATAAAACATGCAGGATGTGAAGATGGAGGCTTTAACCAGTGAAGCGTTTTGTTGCCAGCGACAGGAGAAGCGTCTCCACCTGCATCTGTTCCTGATTAATTAACGCTGCAGTCTGACGGCTTTTCGGCTCTGAAACTCAGATAAATAAAGAAAAACCCGTCGCCTCATCCTGAGTGTGTGAAGCTCCAAGAATCAGGAGCTCCGGCTTTCTCAAGGGTAACAAGGTGGTAGGCTGACAGCCTCACACACACACACACACACACACACACACACACGGCGTGATTCTTGTGGGAATCTCTGATTGGCTGCTGCGAGCATGCTGGGTTCCCGTGGCGATAGTAACCGAGCGATAACACCAGCCATCTGACCCTCTTAATGTCTGTGTGTGTCGCCATCTGCGCCGCAGCTCAGGAGGGGAAGAAACATGCTGAACAGTGATTAAAGGAGAGAGAGAGAGAGAGAGAGAGAGGTGGAGGAGAGGAACATGAAGGTGTCTCCAGCTGGCAACACTTTGAGGAACAGGAAGTTCTCCAAATATTTCTCTTCCCGCTCTGCGTCGCCGTTTACGTTTAAAACGAATAAAATCCTCCACACTGTCGTCGGTCAGGCGGACAGATTTGTGCTGACTCGGCACTTCTGCGTGAGCGCCGGCCAGACGGCGGTATCCGCTGTCACCCAACACGGCTAACCGGGCTTTAACCCAAACGCAACTAACGACAACAAACAGCGGCGCTGCCAAAACCCGGCGAGCCGGCTGCCGGCCCGGCTGCGACGCTAATCTGATTAGCATGGAGCTGCAGAGACGAGAAAGGATCAAACAGGAAGCTGCCTTCAAAGACCAAACGAGGATCCCAGAGGGGGAAGACATGGAGACAAATATGGCTGAAATACGCCGTCTGATGAGACGCGGCGCAGCATGGCCTGGTCAGATGCTCCGTCTACCGGCTGACCTTCCTGCAGTGACACTTTCTATGACTTTACCACATACTTACCTTTATTTTCTGTGACTTTCCAGAACCTTCAGGAAACTTTCCATGAACTCACAGAATGATTTCTGTACATTAAAAAAATACTTTCTGCCAAAGTTGCAAGTTACTTTGAGGAACCAACAAGATATTTTCTTAGAACCTGCAGGTCACTTTCCCTGAAAATGTAAAGTACTTTCATTTCCTTTTATGATACTTTCACTGAACTTGCAGGGCATTTATGTAGAAATACAGAATAATTTCCCTAAACATTCTCAGAACTGTAAACTGTTATTTTCTTTAGACTTCCAGAAAACTTTCCAGAACCTTCAAGGAACTTTCCATGACCTTACAGAGTAATTTGTAAAGATACCTTCGAAGGACTTCAAGGCTACGTTCTCTAAAATTGTACCTTCATTCACTTTCACTGTATTTTCGCTGAACTTTCTCAGAGGTAGACAGGAACTTTCTATAACTTTAAAGATATTTTTCTTACTCTTACAAAACCAATATGCCACTTTCTAACACTTTCCTCCAGGCTGGACGCATGGAAAGTAGTTTTCCGTAAGTGTTTGAAAAACTTTTCATGATACTTTCCTGAATTTTCTTTGGGCTTTTTTGTACAAGTACATAAAAACATCCCTAAACATATACGTTATATTCTCAGAAGTGACAGTTACTTTCTAAAAACTTTCCAGAATATTCCAAGATCTAACAGAATCATTTCGATAGATTGAAAGAGTATTTTTGCCAAAGTTATGGGTTGCTTTTGTGGAGGTAACGAGATACTCGCCTCCGAGCTGGAGGCTCGAACCTGAGCTTTTAAAATGTCACAAAAAAGAAATAAAAAGTGAATCATGCGTGTTTCCATCCTCTGGTTTAATCAATCAACGTGATGTCATCGGATAAACAGGAAGTAAAGATGCTAACTAGCATTTCACAGTTTGGAGCCTCTGGTAAGGCAGAGACCCAGCAGTGAATGGGAACATTTACATTTCTATAGAATAGAATAGAATAGAATAGAATAGAATAGAATAGAATAGAATAGAATAGAATAGAATAGAATAGAATTTCCTAAAAGCATTTTAGGGAAATTAAGGAAGTTATTTTGAATTTTGCTGTTTCCATCAACTTTTTCTAAAGCGACAATTCAAAATGAAAACCGCGGCTAACGTCTGTTTAGCTTGAATCAGATCCTGAAACTAACTGGGAGTCACTCAATATCTCCACTGGTTGAGGATTTTCCTGAATATTTTAAAAACTTTCCCAGAATAATTTATAAAACATCCTGGACTGAAATGTTGCCTTCAGGAACCGTCAGAATATCAGGCGTCTTTAACACGCCGAGAGAAACAAAGACTGAAAATGAGTGATAACTTTATAAATAATGAGGAAGTGATGGTGATGGAGCTGCAGGCTGGTTGGGTCCAGGTGTGTGTGTGTGTGTGTGTGTGTGGGTGTGTGTGTCCGGCCTACCTGGCTCTCGGAGCAGCAGCTGGGCCATGGCCTGAGCGCTGCCTGCTGAGTTTTCAGCAACACATTGATAAAATCCTTCATCTGATTTCACCAAACCCAGAATCTGCAGGTTGGTTCCGTCCTGCAACAGAAAAATAAAAATAAAATCACGTTTCTTGGTTTCTGCTTCAGTTTGTTTCTGCTGACAGAATAAAAATGTTGAATCTGTTTTTTGTGTTTTCCCTCTTCACATACATTTTTAAACCCTCTGACCTTGAAATGATTTGTATTTTTCGTTCCTCTGAGTTGAAATCCCTCCAGAGTTTCACATGTTGCTGTTTCCACTAGTTAGAAATATTCTTTATGTTCAATAAACCTGCAGCTCCACATGTATGGAAGGAGAACATGAACAAGGTTTGACACAACAAACTTTGCTTTTGATCAGCTTTGGTTCTTTTATCAGGATCTTTTTATTTTATTTTACAGAAATTAATTAATGAGTTTTAAATTTTATATTCATTTTTCTTTATTTTTCTTTTTCACAAAAATACCAAAAACATTTAATTTATTTCATTACATTTTATTTTATTTTTTTGGTATTTGCCTTTTTTATTTTACCTCTTACAGAAATACCAACGTATTGTTATAGTTTGTAGGAAATTTTTTATTTTAATATTTTTTCTTTATTTTTACTTTATTCCATCATGTTTAACATTTTGATTATATTTGGTCTATTTTATTTAGTCTTTTTTTCTTACCAAAATTATTTAATGGTTTGTAAGGATTTCTTTTTTTTAATTTAATACATTTTTGGTATTTTATTTATTTTTCTTAATTTTATTTTTTCACAGAATTATTAAAAAAAATAACATATTGTAGGAAATTTCTACTTTATTAATTTGTCTTTATTTTACTTTTTTTACAGAAATACCAAAAACATTTAATAATTTGTAGGATTTTTTTTTTTAATTTTCATCTTATTTATTTCATTTTACTTTTAGGGATTTTTAACATTTTATTCATTAAATTAATTTCCTTGCATTCTTTATTTTTTACATAAATACCATAAACCTTTAATGGTCTGCAGTGATTTTTTTGTTTTAATTCTTTCTATTTTATATTTATTTATTTATTGTTTTATTTGTTATTTTATTCATTTATAAACTTTTCGGTTGTCAGCAGATTGGAAACCAGATTGAGTCTCTTTGGGATTATTGCTGGTCAGAAACTGCAGGAATAACTGATGAATGTTTTTATTCTGAACCAGGACTGGAACCTGGACTGGAACCAGGACTGGAACCTGGACTGGAACCAGGACTAGAACCTGGACTGGAACCTGGACTGGAACCAGGACTAGAACCTGGACTGGAACTAGAAGTGAACATGGACTGGAACCAGGACTGGAACCAGGACTGGAACCTGGACTGGAACCAGGACTAGAACCTGGACTGGAACCTGGACTGGAACCAGGACTAGAACCAGGACTAGAACCTGGACTGGAACCAGGACTAGAACCTGGACTGGAACCAGGACTAGAACCTGGACTGGAACCTGGACTGGAACC